>VZTX01000264.1:1927-77450 GCA_013400915.1 Pardalotus punctatus | reverse complement strand
AACACAGCACTGAACCAGCTACTGAGAGAAGAAATTAACTTTATCCCAGCCAAAAACAGGACATACCCTCACTCCCCTCACCAGCATGGCAGTAAAAGAAAAAAAGGCCTTGATACTGTGCAAACTCTACTGACCAAGAGGAGAAACATCCCTGTGTTGTCAGCACCATTTTCAACACAAATCCAAAACCCATGCTAGTCACTAAAGAAAATTAACCCTACACCTGCCAAAACTAGCAAATTGGGCAACAAGGTTTGAATTGTTTTCTGACATGGAAGGAACAAAATTTGGGCACCAAAGCCTTCTAGTTTTCATAATAGTATAGAGGATCATTTTATTCAAATGGTTAAACTTTACACCCAGGTTTTCAGGATTATGTGCTGTGTCATTATCAAGAAAAATCTCATTGCATTAAGAGCAGCCATTGCTTTTAAAAAGGCAGAGACAATGGGGTTTTTTGTTAAAAACAAAACAAAACAAAGAAAGTCATATCACATAAGCAGCATGAACTTATATGTGGAAATAAATTTTATAATGCAAATTGACATTTCCCTAGCACTTGTAATAAAAAGTCTTTTTTTTTTTTTATGTAACAGGAATGGCATTTAATTCATCTGTGTCTTAAGTATGTGCCTAACACAAAGTGTGAAACTGATAGAGCACCTCACCTGTTCAAGCACCTTTGTAAAGTCAAGACATGGTTACAAAAACCTATATATTTAAGCAAAATGAAGAAAGACTTGACAACGGTTTAGGAAGTTATCCTGCCCCTGCCATTCCTACCAACAAATCACATGCAAATATTTCACCCATTTAGCATCCTTTCTTTTGCATTCATTTGCTTACAGACCTGTTGTTTATGTCAATTCCTCAGGATTATTCATGTATATGAATGAGTAGCTAGAATGGAAATATGCTGTACTTATATGGTAAGGGGTTGAAGACAAGATCTTTCTCTTCTTGTTTGCTAGCATTTGTTGTCATTTTTTCATAAATAAAAGTTAAAGTCATAAACACCAACACCCTCTTCATATAGTGAAGAGTCATCCTTGGTATCTAAGACAAAATTTTCAGTACAGTTCAACATGCAACAGTTCCTCACTGACTCATGTTACTTATCTCTACAAAATATATCTGTGTATCTGCGGTTATTGTATGTTAATGGAGCCACTTCAGCATACAGCTTTCAAGGGTAACTTTTTTTACATTGGAACAGTAATGCTTCACAAGTAATGGTGTTGTATATTAGATGAAGTCCTGAAAGAGAATAGTTCAGATTTTATATAAGCATGTGTGATGAATGACCAACAGAATCAGCTGAGTCAGTAATCAATGGTTGACTACAAAATACATGTCTGGGAATCCAATAAATTTGTTAGTTTTCAGAAATTGTGTCTTATATTGAATGTGGTGTTTATCAGCATTAATCTTCAATAGTGGCTGCCAGTGGGGCTGTAAGTTATTCATTTGTGTGAGCTCCCTGATTGATGTTGTTTATACAAACTTCTATTCTCAAAGCAATATCTATGTGGAAAAAAAATACTTTGCCATGATTAAGGGAATTATTGATGTTTTCATTTTTAGACAGTAACATCTCATATAGGATTCACCAATAGTAGCAGATTCAGCAGCTTCGAGTTTCAGGTATTTGTAGCAGTAGAGTGGATTCAAAGCACAAGGTGAGACTCCGGGCAAAACTTGCAGCACAGAGAAGCAGGAGATTTGGATAATATTAACTCAACTTTATGCTTTCACAGTTCTGTTTAAGGTCAATCCCTTGACACTTGCTGGTATTATATCCCATCTGAGGCATAGATGAACACTGTTGACACCCAGGGAAACATCCACACAGAGGAACAGTAACTTTTGATCGACTCGCTCTGCCCTCCTCTGCTGCCCCATCCATGATCTCACCTCAAAACCAGAAAATGTGGAGGGAACCTCCCAGAGTGTTTCACTTCTTACATTAGGGATATTCTCCTTATGCCAGAAAAGAAGCTTTAATGTCTCACTCATCTGAAGACAATAAGGCAAAAAGTGGCATTCTTATTTGTTTCTTTGTCTTTATACCTAATTTAATATCCTAACTACCCATTCTTTTTACACATCTAGGCAGTTTTTGAATTTTCTTTACAATATTTTAGCTTTCTTTCTTACAAGTCAGCTTTAGTCCTGTATCTTTTTTTACCTGTATTTTTATCATCCACTTCGCAATAGACACACATTACTGAAGGAAGCCTGTTGTTGGTTTTAAGGGATATTTGTTTGAATGATGGTTGGTTTTTATTGGATGTTAAAAGGAGGGAGACTGGAAGGGTTTTTTCATTTAAATATACTCACAATTTGGACTGAAGTGTGTGTTCTGACTGGCCTGGTCAAATATTAAGATCCATAGGAAATTTAAAATAACATCAATTGCATATTTCTCCATTTCAGTTAGATAGTACACCTCCGAGTTACGTATTTTAGCTTCCCAAGGGTTAATTATTTTAGCTTGGTAGTCTAATTCTGAATATCAGCCCTAGGTTTAAACCCTAGAGTGTGAATGTGAGAAATTGTCTTCTGCTAATCCAACTCCCCAGAGGCATTTTAGGTGATTACAGTCATTCTAGCTGTAATTTATATAATTATAGAGAATCTGATTTTTCTTGGTTGTCTTTTTTTTTCCTCATTTGTCTCCTGTTGCCTGGCCTGAAATGGGAGGTAGAGATTTCATTTATGCTGCTAGATATGTAAGTGTATGTATTTCCCCCAAGCTGCTGTATTGATCATGGGATGTTGTGGTGATGTTTTACCAAGTGACAGCTTTAGGAAAATACATCTATACAGGTGCACATGAGAGTCAAGATGGCGAAGTGAAACAGCAAGACATACATCATCACCCCTGTAAAAGTGTGCCAAATTGCAGGATACCACCATGTGGAGGCTACAGCCAGTGGTTTACTCTGCAATTAACCAGTCCAGTGAATAGGACTGGAACAGCGGAATGGCTTAACAGAGGACTACCACTGCAGCTTGCAAAGTCTTTCCTCACCAGGGGAAACCAGCATTGATGAGAGAGGTTGGATAGCACAGGGAAGCAGAAGAGCATTTCATGCATGAAGGAAGAAGGCTTGGGTCTTGGATGCCACTGAAGTTTTCCGGTTTTTATGATGATCTTTTTTCTCTCTGTATACAGAAGAACCTCTCTTGCTGTCATGAGTTTTGTCTAATCTCTCATTACAGCCCTACATCCTCATTTTAGACTATCTTCCTCTCATAATGTGCTGGGATTTCTAGGAGATGTCTAATTTGATACCCAAGCTATACCAAGACTTAAAGAAGTTGTATTGAAAAGAAAAAAACCCACAACAAAAACCTGAGGTCTGCAGCAAGAAAATTCAGACAGAAAATCCCCAGCAAAGCACAGAAAGAACAATTATGCACAACTCAGAAGATACCAGATTAATGACAGTTATTTGGCTTTGATTTCTAGCCAAACAATATCTCTGGCTTTGCCAAAGAGATATTGCAGCACAACCTTGAAGCCTGTTTTATCCTCCTTTGTTATGGTCCATGGTGTAGAGGGAAGGAGCATGCATTATGGCAACATGGAGACATGGAGAAATATATATACAGTATTTTATGGATAGACAGTGATTTATTTAATGCTAAAAAATATGGACAGTATATGTATTTTTAATATATCTTAAAATGTTCAAAGAGGATGGGGAAACATATTTCCATTTGAAGATTTTCTTCTAATAACATGTACCAGTTTTTCTGGAGAAAGTTGTTGTAGATTCACAGAACTGCAATTCCTTCAATTTTATTCTGCTTCTCCTGTGCACCATAGAGTGACTGGACTGGAAAAGATCTCAGTTCAAATCTCAGCTCTCCTGGGAAGGGCTCAGAATATTCATTTGAGTATGCAGAGGAGGTTTTATGTCCTGATGAAAAGCTTCCACTGCTTGGGAAACTTTTAAGTGCTCATTAGAGCACATCAAGGAGAGTATGAGAACAACCTGATAGCTGCTTTCCAGGAAAGCCTTGCAAAAAACTGAATTAATTGCAATAGGTAGATAGATAGTCAAATAGACAGACAGACAGATAGATAGATAGATAAATAGATAGATAGGTGCAATCCATCTCCTCTCTGCTGTGCTGCTCTGCTCTGAGGCAGGGACAATGCAGAGAGTTTAGTCTCCACCTCTGAAAGCCCAGGATCTGAGAGAAGGAGGGAAGAGAGAAGCTACTTCATGCAAATTTTTTTTCTCTCTATCAAAGCATGGACCTATCCAAAAACCTAAAGAAAAGAGATAATATTTTTGTTGGGAGCTATAGCAGATCCTCAGAAGTGAATACATGGCAGTACTGGGAATTTTGTCCTTGGAAGGATTTCACAGCTGTACTTCTCTGTACTCAGTTTCAAAGCAGTGTGACACCAACCACAATGGCCCTTTGTTAGCATAACAGATAAGTTAGTGGTTTGGTTACTTAAAAGAATCAGAAATCAACAAATAATAATAATAATAATAATGCCTGCTTTTGATTCAGAGTATGTTTATATTTATCAGAAATTAATTAATATCATGGCACACAAAGTTTAGGCCAGTAGACTCCTTTGGACTTCCTCCCATTCTTCCATTCCAAGAAAGATCAAGTGAATTACATATATGATGTGGTTTTTTAATTGGGAAACATTATTCCTTATCAATTTTTTTACATTAAGGAGCAGGTAATATTCTATGGTCTGGAGAATATTTATTTGTAGCAGTTCATGACCTCTTCATTTATATAAATACTTATGACTCATATTTCTTGCCTTCTCCATCTCTCCATCCCCAACAGCTTTATTTTTATTACAAGCTTTTATATTTGCTTTTACTCATAAAACACTATTAACTAGATATTTAGTGGGTGTCACCTGGATCTGACCCTGTAAGTTCTATCTGTCCCGTTAAAAAATAGTCAGTGTGTGACTGAAAAGCAGAAGAAAAATAATAACTACTAAATCATCAAGTAGGTTATTGCTTTTCTTACTCATCCCTCCCCACCTCACCCCCACATACTAAAAAAAAAAATCAAGACAGGCAAGGTTTTCAAATCACATATTCCTTCAGCAGTAATAAGGTGGTTGATGCTTAAAGCCGCTCGCCAGCCTTAATCCCTAAATCCCTTGCATGCCATAGCAAATTGAAATTCAGCTGGGGATGTCCAGCCTTGTAAAGACAAACCATCCTTCATCAAAGAGGTGTCTGTATTGATAAATTGCTCCCTTCATATACATGACACTATCTCTAAAAGTGATTTGTGTACATTAGGACAGCAGAAAAAGATGAAACGAAAAACCCTTAAGAGTAAACTAAGATGAAGAATAAAAAAGATTACTTGGAACAGTCAAGTAGCTTTTTACAGAATCAAATTTGGGGAAGAATCATTCATTGCAGTCTCTCTGAAACACAAATCCTGTGTATAGGCTCAGCAGATATGACTTACCATGGATGTAAAACCCACTGTGGAACTGATCAGATGTGTTTGCAAAGCTATTGTGGGGATGGAGTTCGGGAGGGCAAAATACTGGACAAATGGAATGAAATCTTCTGTGGTCTGATTGAAAGCAAACATTTTACAACATTAACAAGTATTTTGGTTCCTGCTCTTCTAGTGCAGCTGGAATGAAATCTTAAGATGTTGTTCTGTTTTATCCAATGCACAAGATCATTTTTCTCCCAGAGAAGCACAACTGTGGCTGCTGCTGTTGCTGCTCTCTTCCTGCTGGAATTTGTGTGTCCTGAGTTGTTATTCTTCATTGCTTTTGCAGTGCTCCTGATATACTTGGAGAAAGGTTTGTTCCTGCCCTAAATTTTCACAGCAACTGCTGCTTAGGATGTAGAATGTTGCTCCTGGTATTTCAGGGGTCTCTATGTTTTCCTAATTAAGAAGCCTAAAGAAACAAATGCTAAGGGAAATTGAATACACGATTAAGTAGAGGGTTAAGTAAGGATTTTATCCAAACAAAATTCAATGGAATTGAAAGATGACAGTCTGATAGTATCTGTTTTAATAGTAACGTTTTGTACTGCAGTAATTAGCAGATGAATATCTGTTTTGCAGTAATTAGGAAAAAAATAGGCTTGTTGAAGAATTTCCTCCACACATTCTCAGTCCCAGATCATAAGGAGCTAAAGAATATTGTTAGCATTCCTGTGTAGAAAACCCTCTCATCTCCTGCCACAAAAATCCCTCAGACCTCAGGTTCTGTAGTGAAGAATGGAGACAAGTTACAGTGGAACAAATTCTACAGCTGTGTTTTGAACCTATTTCCAGTCCTTTTCTTCCGCTTCCCACAGCTTTCCCAGTGGTATTGAGGGCACTTCTCAAGACTGGCCACTAGACAGCATTTGCCTGCCTGAAACACTTCCCTGAAGAGTAGCAACAGCAAAAACACCAAGGAGGATTCCAAAGGAGAAAAGAGATTATTCCAAAAGTAAGCACCTTTTTAGAAATATGTGGCAAGTCTATATGTATGTCCCTGAAGGTAACAAGATCAGACATAAGAATTATGCTGATCCCTACATGGATTCTTTTCTCTCCTTAAGGCTGATAACTCATATCTCAAAGAACCTTGACAAACAGAAGAGATTGACACTCTCCTCATTCAGACCTGATGTGCCTCAACCATTTTTCCATAATTCAATTTTGTATGCATGATCTGAGCTCTTCTACAATGCGCTGTTCAGAGAATTCATATGGCTTTGCACACCTGATTAATTACTTAACTAATCCAGCTTTTTTTTCCACTCTGCAGATCAGAACCTCAAGTAAATTCCTCTATGAAGGCTGCTGCATTCAGATGCTTATTTTAAATATAATATAAGTGGAGATGTAAGACTAAACTATGACTTATATTGTCTGCTTTCTTAATTTGCTATTGATATAAATGCAAGGAAAAGTAAAACAAAGGGAGAATGGGGTGGTTGAAGGGTCCAAAACAGAGTAGAAATCAGTAAGGAAGAAATGTCGTCCTAAATGTATGGATGCTTGGATGGGTGAGACTCAAAATTGTCCACGGCCCCACAGCCTTACCACCTTTCCACTGTCTTCTGTATGTACATATATATGTGTATGTGCATATAGAAATACGTGTAAATAATTAAATGATGCAGTTCAGATATTTATTTTATGTCATGGCCCTGAATATGTTTCTTCTAGTGTAAAATTTTTGCCAACAGTTTTCATACCTACATTTTCTTTCACCTCTGTTGTCTGTGGAATCCGGAAAATGAGTATATTTTCTGTCATTTCTATACTCTCTTTACGTTTGTATATTTGGTTTAGAATTTAATTCTGATATTCAGATTAGTACAGTCATCCCACAGGATTTCTCATGGAGCTTCAGAATATCAATTAGTAAAATGTTGTTCCTATTGATAGATGTTGATTTTTTTGTATCATGCATTAGCAGCAGTCACTTTACAGTACAATAGAGAGATTTGTTAGACCAGATCTTCCATGCAGACCTGATTTGTCCTCTGATGGTCTGTAGTCTGAAGATTTTGTAATTTAAATGTAAGAGAAATGGAAGGTGGGAGAGCAGCATAGGAAGTGTCCCAGCTTACAAACACAGGTAGAGGGGCAGAGTGCTGGATTCACAGCACAAGCAGACTAAGCACAGCTAAGCCAGGTGCCTCACTGCTCTCTGCTCCTTACAGGCAACAGACAGAAGGGAAGACTGCAGGAGCCAGGTCAGCCTGCCTGAGATCTGTGTCTCTGCTACGAGTGTCTTCCCGCGGACTAAACAGGGAGCCACAGCAACTGCGCTCCCAGCCACAGAGGTTTCCTGGATGGGCTGGAGGAACGAATCCTTTAAATCTTCATGACTGGTGAAAGATGCTGATAGCTCCAAGAGTTCAGCACAGTCCTAAGTCTCATGGAAATAAAGTTCCTGGATGGCTTTACAAATCGGGTACCACGCTCCACCTTTCAACTATTTCTGATTGCCATAATGTTTACAGCAAAACCAATTTGCCTGGTCTTCTTTCGCCCCCGAGCAGTCCCTCTCCCACTCCTCATTCCCCTTGACCTTGTCAGACCTGCTTTAACTCCATTGGTTTCATAGTTCCCCATCCCTGCTCACCCAGCCCAGGGGTTCAGCTCCAGGACTTCTCAGGGACCGGGCAGAGAGCCCTCCAGGCTCCCTTGGAGTGGCACGCATGGCAGCAGCTGTGGAGAAACGTTGAATGCTGTGCAGATTCTGCCCTTCCCAGGAGCCAAACACAGCACCCATGCACCACCTGCAGCCTTTTCAGGCCCAGGTATCCAGAGCTCTTTCTCGCCCCCAGCATTAGCCCTGCCAGCCCTGTGCCGGACAAATGCTTCCTCACTCGCAGGTAAAAATCCCTGCTGAGGTCTCGTATTCACAGTCAACCCCTCTCTGCACAGAACTGCCCCGACCTCCTCCTATATCTTGGAGTAGTAAACCATTTGTTTAATCTCTTTGCTTTTCCCTGACTGCCAGTAATGAAATGCTGCTCTTTCTGAAATAATTTCCTGACTATTTGCTGAGATTCATCTCCGACATTTCATTAAATATGATCATTTAACTGTACAAGTACAAATGTATTTTTAATTTAGCTTACTGCAGATATTATAGATGTGGGGAAATGAATTCGCATTGCTCTAGGACAAATATATCATTCACATATGAATGCCACAAAAGAACAAATTATTAAAAATTACTGAAACTTCCACAAAGATTTATACTTAACATTTCCATTTTCAATCTCAGTGCCAGGGAAACGTATAGCTTGTCACTATATCACACATGATATTATGAAGAATGTTTGGAAGATTTCCCTGGAAATCTTTATCAGTGTTTCCATCTTGGATCTCATGCCAAGGAGCAAATTTTGCTTTCAGGGAGAAAGGTGAATTCAACTGGGGTTTGTTTGAGAAAATTTGGTTTATCAAATTGGCTTTCATCAAAGAGTTTCCTGACCACACATAGAAAGAGATATTACTTTAATGAAGATAAACCCAAAAGAATAGAAATAGATTAAATATTGATTAATTTATCCAATGCATTTCCCATCCATAATGTTTTGTCAACTGCATGTTTATAAACCAGCAGTCAAGGTTAGAAAAGAGGGAAAAAGATCAAAAATTAACCCCAAATTGGTCACAAAGAGAAATTATTTGGACCCCAATATGTATTTTAGACATTTTTGAATTTCAAAAGAAGCTGGAGGAGAACAGTCTTCAGTTAGATTGCTTGGATTTTTTTCATGTTTCAGGGGTAAATACTGTTGTTTAAGAAGGTAAAAGAGTTACCATCAATATACTATGTGTTTTAATACGAAAAGTGCACTTTTATATTAGCAAAACTTCCAAACATACAATTTTAAAGAATGAGGGGTGTATTGTGCTAATCTCTACATAAAGAGGATAAAAAGAAGGCAGTCTCTGTTCGTGTATATCACAATTTGCCTTTTAGAAGATAAAGAACATATGAATAGGTCGATAAATAGCAGCGGTTTACTCAACACCTCAAAGTGGTGCAGTGAAATTTTAACAATGTATTTCAGTCTGTCCTGGCCTTGATAACAGAATTTCAAACTAATTTGAATCTTGGGCCATGTTTTATTTCTGTTCAGTCTGGGGAGCTCTGGATTATGACCTTTATGTTTATATATGAGAGGAATAGTGACAGTAATACAATAGAGGAAAAATTATATGCTGGAATTTGTATTTTATAATGTTCTTTTTCCATTAAACTTAACATTTTATTAACTGTGTTCCATGAAGTTCTCTTTTTTTCTGTACCTATTTTATAAATTTATTAGTATTTTGAACATAATTTCTCTACTTTCACAAAAAACAACCTTACAACACAAACACTTCTGATGTCTTTTCTAAGATTGAAACATACTGATTTGCAGGGTAGTATCCCCTCTGTGATCTTCCAAATCACCTTTTGCACAAACTGAAGGCCACCCTTCCATTGAAAAGTTGCTCTCATTGTCTTGTAACTGTGTGTGACAGGTGTCTCTGAAATTAATTTTGAAAAATTAGTTCAAGATGAACCTCTCAAATTCCTATTGTAAGTAGGCCAGAGCCATATGCCTTTTTTCCAGTTAATTTCATAGTCAGCCCAGAGTGAAGTGAATTTAAGATGCTACACATTTTGTCTATTTTATTTTGGTATACGTCTGGAGGAGACCAGAGGTGAAAGTTGGTCTGAATTCATGCCAGTCTGGTTCAGCATATTTGAAATTAATTTACTCAGTTCTTCATAGTTTCCCAGTGGACACTTAGGCATGTCCCACAGAAGGGCACTTTGGTGACTTCTATGTGGGAGAGGACAAAATTTATAGCTGCTGAGAGATGGCATTGCTTCAGCACTAAGGAAAAGTGGCAGAGCTGGGAAACAGGCCTTCCCTCAGAATGCTGAGGAGCCCCATGAGGAGACACAGGGGCCTTGGATTTTGAGAGCTAGCAAATTGAAAACAGTTCCTACTGACTGGTCTTGTGTCTCTCAGGTTTCTCGTGAAATCTTTATCTCCTTCTTTCTAGTCCTGTGTGCTGCTGGGGGATGGGATGGGATGGGATGGGATGCTGAGCTTGCTTGTGGATAGGGCCAGAGACCAGGAGTGCAAATCCTACCTCCACTCCTTACCTGCTGGATGATCTGAGAAAATCCCTTCACAGAGTTTCAGCCCTTGTCACATCAACTGGATTTTTCTATAATATACTTTACAATTTCAAATGCAGCAAAGCAGCCTCTTGAAGGAGTTTCCCCATCTTCTGATGAAGGACACATTGCAATAAAAGTACAAGAAAACTTAGCCAAGTGTCTCCATTACTCAGCTGTGGTTACATTGGAAGAAATATGCCTGAGAACAAAACTATCAGCATGCACAAGACAACAAAAAAGGCATTGTCTATAACAGCACAAGTGCTGTGTCATTTCAACAGTTTTTTCCACAGTTATTCTAGATTGTTTAGACCCTGTGCATCTGTAGTCTAACTTCTGTTTTAGTTGTTTAGATACATTTAAAAGTCTGGCATTGGGTGTTTACAAAGAAAACTCCTAAGGAGTTCAGTCACAACTAGAAAAACACAGAGGACAAACTTAGTAAGCAACTTAGGATGCAGCTCTAAGATAAAACTTTGTTTTACTACATTTCTTCTCTGAGAAACAATCAGTCACAAAACTGGTATCTCACTGGAGTGTCCTCCCAAACTTTACCTGATATGGAAAATAGATGTCTTACCTGACATTACGAGGAGATGTTTGAAGGGTCCTGTCATGGATTTCATTGCCTGTACCTGAGTGCCCAGATCAGCTGGAATGAGGAGCACAGCAGCACAACTGATCACACTGCTCTTGTCTGAGAAGTCAAATACCAATAATATTGACATGACAGAAATTAAAGGCAATAGATAATGAAGACAGGATCCATACATTTTAACTAATCCTCCTCTTCTAGGGGGTATTTGCCAAAGTCACTAGTTCTGTGTGTAACTGAGAGAATAAGCAATGTAAGCCAAATAGCAAATGTGTAAGCCAAAGTGAGTAAATATTTGTATCACACTAGTGGATGGTTCTGGACAGGAATAGGACCATGTTTTTCAGTTCAAAAAATTAACTGAATAAGGGGAAAGCAGAATAATCATGCTGTGATAAATTAGGTTTGTGATTAGAAAGACTGTAATTCCTTGGTAGTGGGAATAGCAGATGCTTGAGAAAATGCCAAGTTAAGGGAGTTAAGTACCAAATCTCATTGAATTTCAACTGCCATGTTAGTTATCTAATTGTACTGCAATAAGAAAGCTGCTTTAAAGGCCCTACAGCATTTTTTACACCAATAACTCCTGACAAATTTTACTTGGGAATTTTTTTTCCTTTTTACCCCCAAGGACCTTTTTTTCTGAGCAGTGGAGAAGCCCTCTGCCTCAATTTTGCCATGGTCTCTGTAACTTGTTAGTGTTATACTGTTTATTTTCCAGCTTATTTCCAATAACAGCAAGTATTCTGCAGTATTCAAATCTGTTCCAGGATACATGGAATAGAAGAAAGCAGAGGCAGGTTTTAAAGTTTGGATTTTTTTTTCCTTAGGATGGAGCTAGTGGAAGAATTGTCTTGATATTTGACCAAGCAAATTACGCCAGCTAGTAGGTGCTTTAATTTGTATGCCTGAGGCTTAAACAATGCCACATCCACTTAGGGACCTGAGCATTACTGCTCTGCTCCTGTTACAGTTTGTGATATCGGATCGTGTTACTGTAGATGTGTGTCTGTAAGTCCTGCTAACTACGTGTGTGCTTATGTGTGTATTTCTAGCATGGGGATGGGAGATGAGAAATAAATCTGAAGATTATGGAGAAGTAGTGATTTTTGTAATTTAAATAAAACGATCCATTGGTACATGCTTTTGGACCAAATGAACAAAGATGTCACAAGTAATCAAAAGTTTAGGGTCCGGAATCCCTACTAATCTGAAGTGATCTTGAATGCAGGATGTCAAAAGCTTTAAAATTGATAAGAGAACAGTCCTAGATCAGTATGACATAGCAAACAACCAGTTGAAGTGCTGAGCTAAATAAGCCACACTAACATGCAGGAGACCTAATTTATTTATTTTAAAATAAATTTATGTATATATATAGCTTTTCCCATCAGGATATGTCCCCTAAAATGTCCCTTATAATTTGTTTTACAGACTTGCATCACGTGAGCATATTTTAATGAGATATAGGTCATCTAATTACATGTTTGTTTCAAGCACATCATGCATGTTCTGAATGTTCTGATTATCAACTGCAGCATCACAGCAGCACAAAAGTTACTCTCAGTGCTCAGTCATCTTCTACAAAAAGCTATCATTGCCAACTCTCTTATTGAGGGTAGCACTAATTGTGTATTTTCTCATCTGAAATTCATGCCCTGCCCCAGTGCTGTCACTGTTATTACTATGTGACTATAGATTTAAAGAGGTGGGAAAAGAGTAGCAAGCACCAAATGCATCAAGGCCAGATATTTCCATTCTCCTTTCCCTACGTAAATATGCTTGTTCTCTACTTGACAAAAAGTACTGAACAAAACTTACTACGGAGTTATTGCCAACGAGTGTCATGGTACCTTATGTTACCAGTAACAGTCATAAGTATTTCCATTGTGCTGCCTCTAACAGAAATGAGGAAATCTTTAGACAGATAAAATACAGAACTGAATGCAGGAGATTTGAATTCAGTTAGTACCTCTGCTGCAGATATCTTCTGTCACCCTATTTGATTCATTCACTGTATGAATGCAGATTCATCCTTCTGTAAAATAGATATATTGCTATTTGCAGATGTAAGTATTTGCTGTCACCCATCTCGGAGGATCTCTCTGACTCGGATGCTGTGAAACTCCATGCACTGAGATATTTTAAGCCTCTTGGCATTTAAAAGTGTGCAGGTGAAACTCCTGTGGAAATGTGATTGAAATTTATGTTAAGCAAAGATTTTACAGGCAGTGCTGATTTTCTGTTCAGAGGCCACAGGTATGTCTATGCTTCACACTGACCCTTAATAATGGTTGCCATTGCACCAGTGGCAACAGCATAATAACAATATTGGTAATAGTTAAGCTTACTCTGCACAAACACATAAAATACTGTCAAGTTCAGATAATTAAACTCCACTGTCTTTTTCAGTCACTGAATGGTCACATAGACATGGCTTCCATGATTTAGTTATAAATGATCCATTAATCCATATAAGCATAATTTCAAAAGCAGAAGCTTAATGATGATGGTAAGAATGGTAACAGCAACAAGACAGTTACAAGAAGAAGGACTTGCTTGCCAGGAAGAGACATAAGTGCATTGCTCATAGTCAACCATATCTGCCAGAAAAATGCCAGAATTGTAATTAACTATACCTTAAGTGGAAATTGAGAATTCTCTGTCCCCAACCACCCAAGATACCCTGGAGTTAAAGCCAAAAGTATCCATAAAGACAGGGTACTATCAAGTTGTTGATGCTGTATTTCTCACCACGGCCTTCATCTCCTGACTGTGAGAACTGTACACATATGAGATCAAACCCAGGCTTTGGGGAGCCCAATCAAGACAGACAGGGCAGACTATCAGGATTTGAACACACTGCCCTACCCCAAGTCTTCATCCTATGTGGATGACAAAGACTCTGTAGATGTGACCTATAAGATCATAAAGCAAGGGAGTTTGAACTCTGGTAAAATCGTATCAATAATTTCATTAAGAAATTGGTGAGAAGAAATACCTAATACTAAGCTCAGCTCTAGGTTAAACATTACCAAGGAGTGCTGTATCACCTTAGGTGCAAAAATAAACATATTAGGGAGGACTCAATTTTGTCATTTGTCACTTGAAAAATGGCTCTTATACTTTACCACAGAAACAACTGAGCTGAAAAGCAAGTAATCACCAGCTAAAGTGAAAGTTTTAAACCATCATCAAATATCTGAATCTTCAGTGGTTTTGCATGACTCTCCTTATTTCAGAAGGCTCTGAAACAAAACTCTGAGCAAAATCACCTTACTTTTGTGAACAGCCTCTGGTAAAACAACAAAGAAGCTACTTGAAAACCTATTTAACATCGTATAGTAAGTGCCCTTCAGGTCCTGCATAACAAGTCAACAGGTAAATTGTAATGACAGAGTCATTTTTAAGGGGTAGGTTTTTAGTGTATTCACTTTGGTACAATTTTCTTCTTGTCATTTTTTGGAAAAGCTTATTATCCACTATTTTCAGTCTTTATCTATTTTTAGCTTTTCAGACTTTTATTTATACAGTGATACAAGCAATACTTTCTGCATGTATCCTGCTCTTACATAAGACATGAACAGCTCTTTTTGTTATGCCTTTCTTGAAATAAAAAAGCAGAATGTAAATTATTATTTAAAAAATCACCCAGTCTTATCCACTGCTGCAGTAACTTTATGGTGTTCACCCAGCTCCACGTTTCCAACAGAAATCATGTTAAAATGCAAGCTGGAATGATATATTAATTCCACTAATAGGTAGCTGTGTTTAACTGAAAAAAACGGCCTGACCTAAATTTGCTAAACTGCTCCTGGAGTAGCAGATAAGTGAGGCACAGTAGCTAAAACAGAAGAATGGGGCTCAGAAGACGATCCTACCCCACTCTGCATGCACACTGCCTGGTGACTTCAGGCAAACCACATAAGCCCTTTTCCCTCTTTCTAACCATCTTCAGACTGTTAATTCAAATTGATGTTTAGCTTCATCACCAAGGTGATGTTAAATGTATTAGAACCCATGAGCATTGCCTTTCAAGCAAGTCTTCCCATTGTAAAACAAAACTGTGACACGATGGGAAATCTGTCTATCTGCATCTTATGAATTCTAATTTTACTGTGAAATTACTCTATCATCAAACATATCAGTGTAAGTAGGATCTACCACACACTATCTCTGCTGTATCAAACATTGATCTGCTTTGGAAAATATGGCATTTTGAATATCAGTCATCTCCTATTGAAATGCACAATAACCGATTGAAGTCAGGAACATAATCCATCCATTTTTTTCTGTGAAAGGAAGAATTATAAATTATAAAACTTCTTGTAGGAAACACAACTATTGGATGTGAAATTCACATTAACAAGACTGGAAGCCCATGCCAAGTGAGAGGATCCGAGGAATATATCCTTGTTACAGGGAAAGACTTAAAATCAGGCAGCAGCTAGTGCAGAGCAAGTTTACATAGAACAGGGAGATTAAGATGGATACTTAAAGGTGACAAAAATTCTCTGTTGAAAAAGGTATTCAGGACTGGCCTGATTCAAAAAATCTTTTGGGATTAATGAAAAAATTAAGGCAGAAAATCTGTATAGAGTTTATTGCTGTATCCAGATCTAAATTCGTCATGTTATATAGGGAAAGAATAATTGGGTTTAAGATTTTGTGTAAGCTGTCTGTGTGTGCCATGTCATTTACTATTGTTTGTCTTTGAAGGGTTAAACTATAAATGCAGAGTACCTGCTGTGTACTCACTCCATACAAGAGGGTAATTAAGCTACTGGGCAAATAACACCTGTCTGAAAGACTTGAAGCACTCAGAGCCGGTCTCAATTTTTGTGGCAAGGAATAGCAGAACTATGTTCTGGAAATACAATGTGAATATAGAAGGAAATGTTTAAAATATAATAGCTTAGCCTAAACTATGAAGCCTAAACCAACAATATTCACCTATCTGGCTACCATTTTGATGGGTTTTGCATGAACTCAACTGAGAAAATTTAAAGAGAAAAGTTATAAAGGAAGTAAATGTGTGCTGTAAAAATCTTGAGTTGTATATTGCGATCCAGCTTGATCTAGTTCTTTTCTATGCTTGATTATATTGTTTGTTTTTTTTTTCCTATGTGTTGTTCACTCCAAAGCTGCTTAAGTAAAGCAAAGAGGGAAAATCTTTTCCCTCCAACATAAAATAAAGAAAAAATTATTTTAAAAGAAACCAAAATTAGTTCCTTGGTATAACTACCAGACCAAACTTTATCATTCTCCTAGTTTTATTTTAGGCTTCCTACACAGATAATGCGCATTTGACATGCACATGAATTTAAAAGCTTAATGTAACAGCAAGGACAATAACAGGAGCAGGCTTCATAGACCTGGATTGGCTACAGCTACATTACCACAAGTGAATTGGAGAATAAGAAGCCAGCAGAGGCAAAGGAGCCCACTTCCCATAAGCATGGGAACATACTATTCCTATGCAATTAATATTATATTTTGCTTAGATCAAGGTAAGAATTCATGAGGCTGGTTTCTGGCCAAGGGGAAACTTTTCTTCGCATTTACTTCCCAAACTAAATGAAAGGTTCTGCACTCATCACATCAGACATTCTGCCCTCTGGAGCACAGAGTGCTGCAGGTCCTATCTAGATATGTACACATACATGACTACTTTTGTGTTGAATTAGCCTGGCTACATTATACAGAGTTTGTGCAAGCTTTATTTTTTGTGAATGTCGTATTAGGCTGAGGGAAATCAGCTGCTAGTTTAGAGCAAAAGTTTGAATGAAGCAGGCAGACAGTATGTAATTTGGCAGAAACCCCAGCAGTACGAAATTAATACATCCAAATACTTTTACCTCATTTAAATTGCTGGAGTGAGATTATCCCAGCTCAGTGCTTTAAATCTTACATCCAAAAAGTTTTTGATGTGGAATTAATGCCCTATTGTTAGATTTACTGTGACCACGAATTTATTCAGCTAATATATTTTCTTCTCTGGGCTGCTGGCTCAATGTAGAGCTGGAGGGCGACCACCACCTCAGCACATCTGCACACATTGAAGTGTCTACTCTATAAGGCAACCGATTCTCATGGTTTGTTTTTGGTTTTTTTAGAGGAGCCTTTCATTTGTCTCAGCTTATCATAGCGTTTTGCTGAATCTCAGGTGCTGCCAATATTTGTGCTAATGTCTAAATTAGGGGAGAAGTTGTATGTGTAATAATAAAGCAATGATTTTGTGCTGTTAATCGACTTGAGCACTGCTTTCTGTAAGTGCAACCTAATCCCATAAAAGACTTATTCTCCTGCTTCTCAGCAGAGTGACTAACTCAGGTGGGGCACCTGATTATGTTAACAGCTAATCCTTTAGAACATTTCAAACTAACCTGGGTAAGCCCCTGCATTTGTCTGTAGCACTAACATTCCCCAAGGTGTTCCAAAAACACAGTTAGAAACGTAAACTTTCTACAACGCTTGGCAAAAGTTAGTCAGGTAACCACCCAGTGATCTTTTTTTGAAAATCTTTCCAACGGATGGCTGAAGTATATAGTCCCTATCCCAAGATTGATTATGCTATAGACAAAACATCTCTATTTTTGATCATAAATTCATTGTAAAGGAGATTATTTTAGTCTTGTACAACACCAGGTGTATTGCTTGTGATTAAAATAGCAGGAGATAACAATAATAATGGTTCAGCAGCATGGAGAGAAGTCTGTTCCCACCAGAGAAAAGTCATGAAAGTAGAAAAAAGAAAGCTGATAATATTTGGATTTATCAAATCTACTCAGATTCAATGGATGCAAAAAGATGCAGCCCTGTACTGTACTCAGACAGCCAGCAAGTCAGATGGAGACAGACTGCCAGATGCAATCAGCTGCAGTGGAATCAGACCCAACCACCTGATTTTTCTTTTTCTTTGCCTTCTCCTCAACATTAGCCAAACTTTTCAGAGTCACTAATATCTGCCATCTTCCCCAGCCCAATGTGGACAAAGTTTAAATTTGTCACAGCTTTATTAACAATTAATTTAAGAGCAGAACCACATCATTAGTTCAGCCAAGTAATAAACATAGAACACTAGGGAAATTTGTTTAAGAGGTATTAACCATATTTCCTTAGGTAATTTTATTTGTAAAAGTCATCTTTGATTGAACTTGATAACCGTTTTTCAGTAGGAGAACTGCTAGTGCGAGATGCAAATTATGTAAGAGCATAGAATACTTAAGGAAAATATTGAACACATAAGGGATTACTGTTTAGTTGGTAGTTTATATGCATAAGTGAATACTATGGAGTTCAGGATTTTGAAAAATCTACCAAGTTGATGGCCTGGCTGTGCCATTCCACATACACTTAACACTTTCACTGACTTCAGCAGTCCCTACTGCTCCCTTGAGTTTCACAAGTAGTGTTGATACCATGAAGTCTTTCATCAACAACAGAAGCATGTCCACCTCTACAGTCACCAAACTTGAGGGTAGTCAAAAAGTGAGAAACAGAATTTGCCAGTTCTTAAGCCCCAGTAAGGCTCTGGTTCTGCAGTGCATTCACCCACATGGAGAACCACTGAATCCAGCATGTTCTCTATTGATAAGAGCACATGCTCTGAAACCATTTTTAACGTGAGAAGTTGCAGCAGAACTGGCAATGCTCCTATCACAACCTACATAACAGTGAAAAAAAATTGTTGATTAAAATCCATTTTGCAACAATGTCATTAAATTCAGTTCTTAGACTGAAGAAAACATATATTCAAGCCTTTGAAGTTTTGAATTACTTTAGTTGTTTTGCATGCCACATTGACTTCATGACCATGTATTTCCTAGCAAAAGAATATATAAGTAAAAGAGACCAACACTCTTTTTCCCTACCTCAGACTAAAGAAATATCAAAAGAGTTGGTTCAAATGGTCAACATGAGACTGAGTCAACGACAGAGTTTTGGAGTGGTTCTGGTTTCACCTAGATTACCCAGCTTTGCCTTCTAAGATAAGCATGAATGGACCCTACCTCATTTAACAGTAAAAATGTGGATGTTACCAAACCAAGCCAATCCAAAACAGGGTTTCATCCTTAATTTGTAATAAGAACACATAGGTTGGTGTTAAAAGTCTGATTAAACAAAAATTTAATAATTTGCATCTACTGAATTGCTGTAAGATTTATAAAGCTTTCTTGTTGTGTCCTAGATTGCAAGAATAGACAGATTAGGGTTGAAGACAGGAATTTTCCAATTAAGATAAGCTATTACCTTAAAGGAAAGGTAAAACAATTGATTCCCTGCATCACCTCCTTACTGACAATAAAGAAGAGTGAACAATTACTCTTTTCTGACCTACCAAAGAAACAGATAGTGCACAGCAATTGTACTGGTTGTCTCTGGCAACCACCTTCACTTGTGAGAAAAAAATATATACCTTTCAGATTTTGGCAGGGTATACCAGCCTTGGGGTACATTGTAAAGCCTAATTAGTCAGTCTGACAGGGAGCTGAGATGTTAAATCAGCTAAGAAGGATACTTCTTAAGTATAATCTTAGCAATACATTTTCTTACTTCATCTATTTGTAATTTTATTCTATTATTTCTAATGTGCATTATTTCCTAGCTAACTGTAAGTTTTTATCCTTAAACCTTTTCAAAGGATTTACGGATCTGACAAACTACAAAGCATGCCAGTTCTTTATCCCTGAAGTCAGACAGCTAAAATACTCTTTGTTGTGCCACATATCTCAATACCTTTATCCATGTTTCCCAAAGAGTATCATAGTGCTGAACTTCTAATTTTTTCTAGCTGATAAAAGATAGTTTTAAGGGCAACTGAAAGAAACCTCACCAGTGGCCTGTGTAAGGTAAATGTTTCCTCATTCTCGCAAAGAATTTTGGAAACTGTCTAAACTTCAGGGTCCTTATACCGGTATAGAACACAATATATATAAATTCTGTAGTATGTAGCTACTTCCTGGAAAAACAGTTGCAAAGCATTTTGTGTTTAATAAACGATTGTTTACTGATTGCTTTATTGTTTTAAAAGCAATACTGAAATTGATGTACTAATGTGACAAAGTTGCTGCTGGGATTTTTTTGTGATCAGAGGGCCCTTTATTTCTTCATTATTAGCAACAGCTGCAAGTACCAACACAAACATTTTGCTTAGTAACAATAATCACAACATACATTTAACATCTTTCCCTTACTGAAATTTGAAGTCTTGTTCACACACACATTCTTGTCATGAACTCTTTCTCTTCCTCACTAAACACCAATAGGATCAGTGTAAGAACCTCTGCTGACATGGCCTGCATGAAATTATGTCTTTTATTGTCCGTCACACACCTGCATGCAGGACACTTGTATCAGTGTGCTGTGGAATAGCACTAGGCAGCTCCTCATCCATTCATATGTCTGAAGTTGCATCAATGTGACATCTCAGCCTCCTGAAACATATGTCTCTATGCCTTTTGCTTCTTTCTTTGAGAATGCTGATGAAGTATCTTTCTTGTATGTGCGTTGGGGGAAAAAAATAAAAGACAAAAAAAAACTAAAAAGAGGAGAGAATGTGGCAGTTCAAAGGTGCAGCACAGTTGGATACTTTCATTCTTGTAGGGAAGGCAGAGAGCAGAGAAGTGCTTGTCCTTGCTTTCCTGCAGATCTCAAGCAGAGCTTAAGACGAAAAGCAAGAATGAGAACAAGTAGTAGTATACGGGGGTCAGGACACTTCAGTCACCAGATTCAAGTGTTCTTCTTCGATATCTTAATTCCAGGCATACAAAAATGAATAACAGAACTTGTTTTACATTTATTTGAGCAACGCATTTTTTAATCAGTGTTTTTTAATCTTGATAAGCAGTTTACTATAAAATACTCATACTAGGTTGCATTTGCCATAGAAAATGTTGTAAAGGAGATGCACAGAGATCTGGACTTACTAAGACTGAGGTCTCTCTCCTATCTTCCATTAGCTCCCAACCAGCAGCCTTCCCTTGTTCATGCTAAACAAAAAACAGAGAAGGGGTGACTTTAGAGACTCCCAAGTGCTTTTCTGCTTAACTTGTTGGCAGAAAGTCACAGTACATATCAGCAGGAGAACAGGCAGAAAGACAAAAGGGAGGAAAGCATGCATCAGATGATTGGAGAGGCCCATCAAGGAGAGAAATGAAAGAGAAATAATTGCTAGGAAGTTTTTTTAGTGCGTTTCCAACTTAGACACATGCATGGAGCTACCGGAGACGGGGATGACAACCAACAATAAAGCTTTGCTAGAGAGGCAGGTCTAGGTCACTGCTATGTTCATGCTGGTCAGATCTGATTGACTGTGACAAACAGTGCTGAGTAATTGCTCTAATCACTCCGGTAGGCACTGTACCTTGGCCCAACAAAAGGATGATGCAATAGCGGCTTCAGAAGCCTGCTGGCCCTTCAACCTGACATCTCTGACAGCAGCGCATTTGTTTTAATGGGAGGGTTATTTGGAGTTGCTGCTGTTCAACAGGGGAAAGCCCAGTGAGTATTCCTAAGTTGGCCAGAGATAAGGGCCTCATTAAAGTGCTCAGGAGTACTTATTTGCAGGTTGACTTGCTGTGGTGATCAGTTGGTGGAAAGCTATAACAACGAGAAGCACAAAAACATGTCATAGAGCATTGGCTGCAGGTTTGTGTTTCTCAAGAGCAGCAAACAATTAGAGTGGTGTGTCGTCAAAACTTTCACATCAACAAAACAACACATTTGCTTTAAATGAGACAAAGTCAAATCTACTTAAAGGAAACCAGAACTGGAACATTCTTCCGAAGTGTATGCCACTTCAGGACACCAGACTGTTTGAGAAGAGTATTGGGTGAAAGACCCCATGAGGAATTTCTGGTTCCCTCCTGTAATTCCTGATTTTTTCCTCCTTCATGTCAAATAAATCTCTGCTTAAAGCAACAAGGTTTTTTGAAATCTGGTCTCCCTTCTCAAGCAGATGAAGTAGCCTGATATATCTCCATCTTCCCTGTTGCAGGATGTCTTCAGAATGACTGTTAGGTAGAATGGAGCAGTCTGTTTGCCTGACTGCAAAGGGATGCTAAATTTCTTAAGCTCTTCGTCCATTCCACTCTCCTAACCAATTGCTGCCTCTGGAAGCCAGGTGGGTTCAGGTTTTTCCTTGTTCAGAGCAAGTCTGATGCACACACTGAGTGCCCAAGATGAACTTGAGTATCTGATTTGCTGGCTGCCACAAGAGCATCTGCCTCACAAGCAGTATGCATTACATGATTTTATTGCCCACTCTCTCGGTATCAAAAGCAAACACTGCTTCCTGGGTTGCACTCCCAAGTATCTCATCTGTAAGTACTAAGTGAATTGTCATTGAAATATACAGCATAGCCTTCTATTACCAGAGCTAAAATGTTTAACACATGGGTGAGTCCCCTCTGGGGGACTAACACTTGGCAGAGCTGGCCTCCCTTAATAACATGTTGTTCTCCAATGGAATGACTACAATAGATAATACTAAGTGGATGTAAGTGAAAAGCATGCTGGTCAATACTTTGTTTATTTTTACCCACTTCTGTGTGTGTGTGCACACATGAAGCACCGTGCATCTGCAGGGAGGTCGGGCTGCTTGACCTTCAGAAAATAGGTGGAGCTGCAAATTCAGCAGCACAGTAGTTTACACTGCTTTAAGCATTCATTCCCCTGTAATGGAGGAATTCCAGACCTGACCCTTAGGGCAAGTTTATATCACCTAGCTGCTGCCAGACAGTGGGAGCTGTGATTCAGCTTTATATTTAAAATGCGTTTTTGTCTTAATTATTTGCTGTTCACTTAAGTTGACAGCATTTCACAGAAGTGTGTGCATGCACATGTGCTCATGTGTGTGTGAGAGAAAAGAGGAAGACTTGGCGTGTGACTGAGCATCAGCCCTGTGGCTTCCTCCTTGGTGACTGGCGCACAGGAAAGCCATGATGTGCTTGGGAAGGTAGCCACATTTGCCATCTTTGAGAAGTTTTATCCAGGAAAGGTGAATTTGAATAGACTGGCCCACCCTGAATAAAAGCTAAAAATGATGACTGGAAGTCGGGAGAATGACCTGCAGGACCATTTTAGTAACATCACAGCAAAGGCATCGCTTGAGTGTCACGTATATAAAGGGATGCAGTTTTAGCCTGTGTTTTCTTCAAGGTTGACATAAATATCTTCATTAAATTAAACTTAAATTAAATTAAATTAAAGCTTGCTCACCCAAAATATAGCCTATTGAGGTAGTGCACTCTTACCATGCCTTGTCATTGGAGTTCTTGGGTTGCTGGAGCATCTCCTGAGCTAACTGCTGAAACACTGCTATCCTTGTGTCCAGCTACACTTCATTTTATTCAGGATTACATGAGGGAAGGTTTGGAATATTGGAAAATTTTTAAAATTAAGTAGCTTCTGTCATTCACTCATGTAAGAGGTAATTTATTTTGACTTATTGGTCCTATTTTTTTTCCTCTTGTCATACCAGTATTAATAAGTGATTATGCTTACTTCATTAAGGGTAGTCAGTTATATCCACAGTGGGTGCCCACAGATGCAGCTCCAGTGGCTTTGATTTGCAAAGCTGTGGATTTGGCCCATGCTCTCAGTGGACAAATTCCAGATACACATGAAAGTTAGAATCCAACCCAACAGGTATCCAGAACAGTTACAGTTTTAATTGTGGGAATTACTTGTGTAGGGACGTTACACTGAAATTTGATTATAGCTGCTTCGACAAGTGTAACACTCTGTAGGAAAATCAATCCTGTTTCTGTAATGAAGAAAAACAAGTCATTTTCAAAAGGAAATATGATTATACATTCACAGCTTAGGTTGAAGAAACAGAAGGCAGCTTAATACAGTGCAGGCTTGCTCAGAGGGAATATCCACTCGCTGAGGCCAGCATAACAAGATTGGATTCCAGTTTAATGTGGTTGCGACTCAAATCCCTTTGGAGAGTTTGTTTGACAATCTGACAAAGTTATCTCAAGAAAAATAGGTTAAAAAACATAAACTTGACTTCAGTAACTGCATTTCCTCTTCAGCATGTAGAGTATTTTGCCTGGAGGCCGCTGCAGCCCGAAGCCCCATAGGTAATACCACTTTGTGCCTTTACATAAACCAAAATGTTTTAGCAGGCATTTTGCTCCAAGAAAAGGTTTGCCATGTGATCTTAATATGGGGAAATAAGGTCTTTCTGATCTTTCTATATGAAAAAGAGAATATGAAGGAGATGAAGTGTAACTGTAGTTACTGCAAGGACATGGGCTCATTTCCAGTAATTTCTAACTACTGGTTTAGTTATATTTGAGTAGATGCCTAGTTCCCTCATGATGCATTTCAGAAATCCCTGTTTAAAGTTGCATCCTCACACTTAGTGTCAAAGCAGAATGTGCTAAGTGAAAGTGAATGTGCAGCACTGCTCTGCTTCCACAGATGGGAAATGGAGGCCCAGAGAAATGTGCCACGTTGCCTTTGGGGCTAATTGCTTAGTCACTGGCAGAGCTGAGTCACTCCCACACTCTGTCTTCGGGCAGTCACAGAGTCACAATGGCAGTAATTGGAGCCTTCAAGATATTGCAGCCTCTAACTATTCATTACTGTCCTCAGTTGTCATTTACCATCTTTCTGCTGGTGGTTACCAACTCACAGTTGAGCCACCAGAACAGATTATGTAAATCCTAAAGATTCAAAGCCTAATCAGACAGGTCTTCTCAAGTCACCTTCATCTCCCATGAGGAAAAACTGAGAGAGTTAAGTTTGTTCTGCCTGGAGGAAAGAAGGTTCCAGGGAGACCTTATTCTGGACTTTCAGTAAAGGGAGCCTACAAGAAATACGGAGATGGACTTTTTAGTAGAGCTTGTTCCAACAGGACGAGGACTAATGGTTTTAAATTAAAAGAGGGTAAATTTAGATTAGATATAAGGAAAAATCTTTCATGATGTGGTTGATGAAGCCCTGGAACCTTTTGCCCAGAGAGGTGGTGAATGCCCCATCTCTGGAAATATTGAAGGGCAAGTTGGATAGGACTCTGAGCAACCTGATCTAGTTGAAGATGCTGCTGGTTATTGGAGGAGGGTTGGGCTCTATCACTTTTAATGGACCCTTCTAACCCAAAATATTCTATAATTCTACTGTCTTATCTCTAGTTTAGGTTGAGCTGGACAAACTGAACTAAGTGTGGCATGGGATATTTTTGGAAGTAAAAAATAACACGAGTGACTGACCATGACAGCAGACTGTCCTGTCTCGAGGGCATCAGCTGAGGAGTACAGAGAAAACAAGCTTCATGAGGTCTCTGAAACCAGCTGAAGATGACCCCAGCACAATGCTGCAGTGACCCAAGATGTTGATAAACAATCAGGACAGGTCACCGGACAGAGGGAGAGGATACATACTCACTTGAACAACTTTTGCTCTGAATTCCTGCATGGCTCACTCAGATCATGAGCTGGGCCCCTTCCAAAGAGCATTCTGAACTTCAGAATTGTCTTTATGCCTTTGAGGCCCCAAAGTGATTCAGACCCACATATTAGCAGTCAAGAGCTGGCACCGCTCAGACAGCTTAAGCTCCTTTCTCCTCAGTGTTCAGTAAGCATCACTGGTTGGGTGGGCACCTTCCTGAGAAACATTTACAAGCTGATATTTCAGCACACTTCCTTTCAGAAGCTCTCCTCATATTCTGGATCTCCCCATATTGTAAATATAACCTTCTGCTGGTGGTTATAGCCCTTCATGTTGTGACATTAAAACAGTGCCTTGCTTGTGACACGATGATTTTCCAGGGTTGTTCTTGTGGTAATTACAGCCTCATTAACAGAAGCTAACTTTCCAACCACAGTGCAACAGGCCATCACCCCAAACTACACCTGAGAGACGAGAATGAATGGCATGTGGGATACACTGCACTCTGGGCTATCTCAGGGCACCAGCTGACATAAGCACTATCTGATGTGCTGTGAATAATTCAACAGGAGTGCATGCCTGTCTGCACCAAATTTGTATTGCCAGGTGATCCAGTAATGCATAAATCCAATCTTAGTGATCATCTGACCACAGCCTAAACGTTCAGTGCTTGGCTCTATCATTAATCTCACTGTGTGATTTTAGGCAAGTCATTTCCCTTCCCTGAAAATCACTTTCCCACAGCTGGAAAACGGGACATAAGAGGTTCCTGTAAACCCATACCTCTTGGGGGCTTACTGTCCCACTGCAGGATATAAGTAAATACTGCTCAGCTAGAATGTGTGTTTGCAAAGAAACAGTAAGCATAAAAAAATTTCTTTAAAGGATGAGAGAAGTCAAAATGGTGAACACTTGTGTTTTAAAGATTGTTTGAAGGCTGTCTCCAAAAATAAGTGGCTTTATTGTTATCCAGAAAACAACTTTTAGAGAAATAAACTGTTTATCTGTTGATCCAGTGGACACAATTAGTCCAAAGGAGCCCTTTCTGAGGGCTGCACTCTGGAGCACAGAGACCAGCCTCAGCATTTGCAGATTCTAGTACTGCAAAAATCTTTCTGCTTCTGTAATTAATTAGATTAAACTGAAATAATATTTGCAGTTTTATCCATCTGCTCCCTTTTCTGTTTTCAAATGGGTTCTTCCCTTTATTACTGGTCTGAAATATTTCTGTGAAGGGTATTAGATGATTTCACATGATGTTAACCTGATCATCATAAAGTTAAAAAATAGATGTGTGGGAAGAGTATGATGAAATTCATCTTTGTTCAGCCAAATTATTTATTTTAAAAAAGAAAAAAGAAAACTGAGATAAAATGGCATAATATGGATCAGAAGTCATTCTCAACCATACTTACTAGCTGTTGCAAAATCGCATCTTTTAACCTTTCAAAATAAGTTATGCTAAAGTAATGTGTAATGTTGAAGAAAGAATTTCACTTACACAGACTATTTTTCTCTCACTACCAGTATCTGCCATATACTACCACTGTTACTATTGCCCTTAGTGATTGATGGGCTTGCCCATGTTTATGAAGAAAAGCAGTTTTAATATTATGGGCTAAATTCAGTAGTGTACTGGAACACCTCAAATCTATCTAAAGCCTGTTTTAATCTCATATATCCTTTTTGGTTTGTTCCTTTGTTCCTTTTTAAAAAATGTGTATCCCTATTGCACAAAACAGGGACTGACTGCAAGTGAATTAGTCCCCAGCTTAACAAAGCTGTTAAAGTTAAGAATGTTCAAGTATGTGAGTAATCAATAAGCTCAACTCCAGGGACACGAAATAAGTATGTGAATACACAGCTCCCTGGATACATGCCTTGGCATGACTGAGGAGGAGGAAGTCTTCATAAAGCTGATCCCAGAGCTGCTGAAGAGTGGGGAACCGCAAATTAAAGCAGCCACCCATGTACTGAACACTCTCCCCTCTAACACGACCTCCTGAGTTTAGTTGTCTCGCTTTGACCATTATCATAGTACTTGAGCACATTTGGAAAGTTTAGGCAACCATTTTACACTAGATTCTCAGATTTAAAATGTTTACACTTCAGTTTTTAACCGTGGAAATTCACTTATATTACTTTTTGGCCACAGAGGGAGTGCATATTGCCTTACACACCCACCCAAAAGTTACTGATGATTTCAAAAAACCCCAGGCCTAGAGAATATGAAGGAAATGTATTGTTCAAATCAAGGTTAAATTTATAATGCGCTTTGATCTTCTACTAAAAAATAACAAATTAAGAACATTATCCTATGCCTACCACAGATTTAAAAATATTAAAAATTGAGAAACTCCTTTTACTCATAAGGATCTAACATCTTTTAATATTGTGCAGGATTATTTCTTAATTAATATCACATTTACTAGCACTTTATCCAGGAAAGGTTTAAATGTCTCAAATAAGATATTTTACAGTTTATATCATTCTGTCAGTGGTGAGATAATGGTGTTACTGGTGCTGCATAAAAATCACTAAATAAGTATTAAAAGTAAGTGGAAAGGGTCTTGCCATTTACAATGAGAAACAGTCTGCCATGTGTTCATCCATGTGTCTGAATTTGAGCTGGTATTTCAGATTGTGAATTTTAGTAAATCCTTCAGATAAAATGGAGGGTAAGTCTCTGTCAAACTACTAACTAAATACCCCCTTTTATTTCTGAAATATATTTAGGACAGATATTTTCAGATAACAAACGTGACCCAGTGGTCAGTCAAAACCCGTTCTGTGAAAGTGGTATTTGCCAAAGATTTTTTTTTATGTTAAGCTGGTTCCCTTTTTATTTATTTATTACAATGAAAATGTGAATCTTTTTTCTTTTCTTTGGTTTTTTTTTCCCTGTACTTGTTTGCTTTAAAAATAGTGGGTAAAATCTTGCCCAGCTTAAGCCCTGGGACATCTGCCAAGATATCAGTCATCTAGTGCAGCTTTCACACCATAATGCAAGTATTATGGATGTTGAATTTTAAATAAAAACATCCTCTTTCCAAATGCTTTTTAGACACTAAAATTAAACAAAATGAAAAAATCAAAACTGTCAAGGCTAAAAACCCTTTCTCTCCTAAACACTTGACATTTTTGCTCTTGACTCTTCCGATGTTATAATTTAAATACTCTTTTGGTTCTCACAGGCAAGACACGACCTGAACAGTGAACATAAAATCCCCGCTTTCTTCTTACCTCCTTTTAAAAAATGCCTATCAGTCTTTATATGCATAAAAATAAATTTTAAAAAGCAAACAAATCTATTCTTTTTACAGGTCATGATTAAGACTTCAATTAGTTGACTTACTCATTTAATTCAACTTTTAGCTAATGTTTCATTTTTGAGCAAGAAATATTGACTCATTCACTGAAGTTCCTAACAAGCAGTTCCACTCTATTTTCTGAAATAGAGGTTTTTCACTATTCTTAAATCATATTTCTTTCCATTTTCAGGGACTTTTAGTGTGTGCCTATGCAAATAGACTATAGACACTGTTGATTTAAATTACACTTACACACAAGCACCAAATGATACTCCCTTTTCCATCAGCTGGCAAGGCATTTCAAGAGCATTGATGCAAACAAATCTAAGTTGTGACATTGTAATTGGAATTCTTGTGAAGCACAAAATACTCGATAAATGACAAAGGTACCTCTTGAGGAACAGCTGAAAGCCATCTATACTCAGGCATTTTTACAGCATAAGAAAAGCAGAATGAGACAAATTTATTGTTGTTATTTTTATTGATTAAACTTCATGTTAAATTTTAAGTGAGTGTATTCAATGGCAGTGTAGTCTCTGGAACCTACTGTCTAATCCAACTAACTTGAGGATAAACTCACAGTTACAGAGATAATGTGTATTAAGAAGCTATTAGCTGTGACACACACAGTGATACAGCATAGGAAATTTTGGGAGGGGGAGGATTCTTTATGTTGGAAAGAGGCTTGCAATGTTGCATGACAGGACACGCAAAACACTCTTCTGTTAAAATTAGTAATATGTGAGAGCTAGTTAAGGAATAGCTGACACATGGGCAAATGGGTTATAAATCTTTCTCCATCCGCTACACGCAAGGCTTTAAGAACACAAATTCATGTCAGAACACAGACAGGTATTGTTTTATCATGTTTGTGTAGAAAAAGTCTTGCAGATGAAAGGAAGACTGCAAAACACAGCATTACCTACATACAGGTATATGAGATGGATTTCAGAAAAGTTTGTCACCTCTTTATTAGGAGACTTACCTTAGTCTGCCCACTTCTTTTTAAAAATTATACATGTGCCCCTTTGCCCCTCAGTGAGTCAATTTGCATTTCTTTCCATGAGTTAAGCTAGATCAGGCCCATACCACAGCCTCATGTCCTCTATTAAAACACAGCTGTGGACTACCTAGGCTTGACTGTGTCCCTGCCATTAGAGGCATAAGAGCCTCACTTACAGACAGACAAATAGAGCTAGGGCAATCTGATTCCACCTGACCTTGCCCTTGGAGCATGTTGGACATCTCTTATTTTCCTTCAAAGAGAGAGGCTCCTGCCTTGGGGAGTAATTCTGATCCCTGTGGGATCTTGCTCCTTTCTTTCTGGTACAGTTCAAAAGTGGCTTCTCTGCAAACACAGGGGTTCTCTCCACTTTAAAAGATATTTAAAAGATATTCCAGTATCACACTTCTTTACAAGGTTCTTCACAGACAGGTAGCGTACTCTCATTTTGTTGTCCTCTTGTGTGTGATCACAGGGGAAAGGCAGAAGTTCAAGTGCACCTCAGAGTAGCTTTCTTACTCTCTACTCCTGATGGTAATAAGCTACAATCTTCAGTGCTGGCAACTCTGAGGACTGGTGTCAAGCTCTGAGGAAGCAGAATATGCTTCCTCTATCAGAAGTTGAATGTATACTTCTTCCAACACATCTGAAGAAGGTCATTTATAGTAACTGCTTCTAGAAAAGCTCTGTGATTTGTACAGGGCTCTTCTGAATTGGATTTGTCCCTGGTCTGAGCTGTGAATGATGCTTTTCCAACTATTCAGTAGTTTAGCCTTCATCTTCTAATATATCATTCCTTTCTCTCTGAACTGATGGAGAGGATGCAAAGCCTTTCTTTACAGGCCCATGGAGTTCCCAGTACAGAAGGAAATCTCCTGCAGATCCAGTGGTGGGCTTTGTGGTGTCAGTTTGGATTGGTGGGCTGCAGGCTTTCCAAGCCTCAAATTCTGACTCACGGAAGGCATTTTTTGTTTTCTCCCATCTCCTTATCTCTTCCCTGCTCCCCAGAACGTTTTGTTTTTGAACTTTAGAGCACCAGTCTCTGATATCTATATGCAATGCTTCCTGTACACTATTTCATTCATCAGACCATAAGTCACTTAAGTTAAGCACGTGTCCTTTTCAGACTTAGTGCAATGAGTAAAAGACCTGAATTTCATACAGACCAGTGGTATGATAAAGACAAAGGTTAATCTTACCTACTGGTTCAGCTGCCTAGCCCAAATTTATTGTGTTTAATTGAACAGTGATAAATTCAGTTACCCGGTATGGCAGATCCCCTTTTCTTTCCCAAGCATCCATCAGTCCTCCCTCAAACATTATTATATTTATGGGGATTTTAGGTATTCACCTACAGCCACCATAGAGCAAGATATAAATGGGGACAACTCCAAGAGGAAAGACAAACTGATAGATTGTTAGACAGACTGAATCAGTTTGTAGAGTTGACAATTATATTCATTAACTCAATCAGCCTTCTGTTAATAGTGTGGGTTTGATTGCCGTCTTGCCTACAGGTAAATCTCCATCAAAATTACAACCATCAGTTAGTCCCCATTTTTAGAAACTATATGTGCTGGGGGAAAAAAAAAAATAGGAAAAATCTGTTGCCGTATCCTTTCTTCCAGCAGCAAAAAGCTGCTCCAAAAGCAACGGGAGGTGCGGAGCCACAGTGACCTCAGCTGGCGCTGCAGAGACCGTGCGACACAGGCGCCCGGCGGGGACCGCATCCACAGCTCTGCCGTGCCGAGCTTCCAGCGGTAGGGTGCCGAGCTTTTTCCCGCCCTCTGGTATTGCTTTTGCTCCCTGATACAGATCCAAGTGCTGCGTCTGAGATCTCCGACTGGACTGAAATCTTCTCCAAGTCACCATTCTCATCCCCTCTGAGAAATGGGGTTCGGGATGGCCACAACTCACCTGCTGTGGGGTAAGGATGTATGACAGCATCTAGGCAGAAGTTGTCTGGTACTGGTGAGAACAGTTTATTATGGGTTAAGATTAATTTTACAGCTTTTTGGAGGCACTTGTAGTAGACTTTTTGAAACTTTCCCCAACATATAGGAATAAGCAGCATACATCTCATCCTGATGTCAGCCTCAAATTTAAGGGCTGTGGTGACATGAAATAAATAATCTTCATTAAAATTCTTCATTAATTAAATCAATTTCATAAAAAATTATATGATTTACAAAATTATATATCTCATATTCTTATATTGTGAATTCTCAAGTCACAGTTCATCATTATTCATTATATCTTCTTGAAAAAAACAATGCTGCTAAGAGCACTAACACATTCCAAGGTGAAAGGTGATCACATCTGTCCAAGGGCTCATTTTCATATTTCCACACACATTTTGTGCTAATTTGTTGAACTGAGATAATTATGTTTGCAAATAACAGAATCATCGTTTTCACCTAAAAGCATCTTTAGTTTCCCTCGTGAAATTTCCATTATTTAAAAATGCATCATGTGTTACTAAAGCCATATAAACATGAGCGAGTCTTATGGATAATAGAGACCTATTTTGTTCTACTGATAAGGAATAAAACCAAGATATGTTATTTCTCAGAACAGCAAATAAATTGTGCATAACCCCAGAATCTACAGATTGTACACTCAGCTAACACAAATGCTTCTTGTTCTATTTACATCCATGAGGTGATGCAGATTTCCACCAACCCAAGAATCCAGCTTCCTGTGTGTTCAGGGGCAATGTCTCTGTAGTCCACATAAATTCTAAGCCATTTTTTCCGGGCCCAGGTTCACATGCCGTGAAACAGAAAGCCTGTTGTTGGGAGCTGGAGTAGGTCACAGCACCAAGCTGTACTGTAAGAAAAGGTCACTCAGAGGGTTGAAGATCAGGGGCAGTTGAGGTTAAAAAGTGGGAAGAGCAATCTGGGAATGGGGCACAGCCCGTGTTCACAATGAACTAGTTCATATCAACTCTGCGACAAAGTTTCCAGGGAGCCACAGTTTCACCTCAAAGCTGCTTCTCATTGGAGAAAATTTGAGAAGTGATGCTGTGTCCCTTATTCAGAGGAAATTCCCTTGGAAATTACACTGCTCTAGAATGATATGACTTTTTTTTGTCTGATATGGTGTATCTGGGCTGTTTATATCTGACCACACGTGTCCAGAAGCTTTAAACCCAAACTGCATTTATGTCACACAACCATAAGCAAGTAGTACATGTTTCCTTTCCCCCTTTTGAAGTTAGGAATCTATCCATGGCCTTTGCTTGTTGTTTTGGTTTTTTCTACTTGCATCATCTGGAGAACCAGAAATGATCCAGAGGTTGTCCATCTGTCAGAATAATGTAATTTTTTAGTCAAATTCCACACTACTATCAGGAGAATAGACATTTCCATTCTAGCTGCAGCCTGGAGTCAGTTTTCTTTCATGTGCTCTAATGTGCTTCTGACCAGCCAATGGGCTTTTTGTTGTTTTCTTTGGCAGGGTGGATGTTGGCTTATTGGTTATGAGAGCCTGTACACTCACTGCAGTGGAAATAAAAAGCCCTGACACTAGAGCAGTAGAAATAACAATGTTGGTTTCTTCCCACTAAGTGGAAATAACATGCTTTGTTCCACCAATTTGAGGTACAGAATACTTTAGATGGTGGACAACATTTTTTTTTTTTTCTGGGAAAATGTTTCAGCCAAGCTGACATGTGCCAAAAAAAAACTGCACCAAAAATGGCCGGGTACAAGGTCAGTGTTAACAGGCCAGATTTTCAGGGCTGAGGTAAATTGGAAGCTTGAGGCTTACAAGGATTTCTATCAACTGATAATGTGCCCCAAAATATTATTTCACCGTCTAGCTGAAAGTCAGATTTTGAGTACTGGGCCCTAATATCCCTGTGTGAAAGTCTTTTAAAAGACTGTCTCTAAACTTCAAAAATAAATATATAATGAGTGATAGACACTTTCAATAACTGATCACATATAACTGACAGGAAGAAATGGTGAGTCTGGTTGAATAAATCATGCAGCTTGCAGAACTCAATAGCATCATATATTTTTAAGGTAGCCCTCATGGATTTTGAATAAAACAGGAATCTCTCAGAAAAAGGCATGCTTTTGCCTGTTCCTAATCTCATTATATTAAGGCAATAAAATGACAGTAAGTTGTCAGATTCACCTGCTTCTTTCACTGGCTCCTTTGCAATTCTGCATAGTCACAGATCAATAAGGAACAAAATCTTTCTACTACCGACTTGTAACATCATTTTTAGTACATATTCTATCTTAAAGGACTTAAAAATACCTGTAGTTAAACACTATTCCAAAGTTTTAGAGCAACCCTAGGTGTGTATTTCCATTGCAGTTTCAAAATCTCTAGGTTAAGTTTAATACGAACATGAGGAAATACAAATATCTGCTTCAGTGGACGGTGAATCAGGACTGACCTACTGTGGGAGAGGCTGAACAGGCAGAGAGTATTTTTCAAATACATGAATCAGCTGCATTTCCATGAGGAAATTTTAAAACATAATTACTAAAAAGAAAAAGGAAACATAAATGCTTATTTTTAAGGTTTTTCTATTCCCTTTCCTCCCAAAATTTTTATACATTTTTATAGTCTCATTTAGGGTAATTCCTACAAAGCTGTTGTCCAAGACTTCTTGAACTTTCCTTCACATTTGTTGGCAGTTTAAAATGAAAGCAAGTGTCACTTGGCATAAATGAATATTCACTGGGGTCAGCAGTACCTTCATTCAGATCCTGGGACTTTGTGAGCACAGATGGGGCTGTGCAATGGAGGGGTACCAGCCTGGTTACTTGTCTGCCTCTGTCCCACATGACAGAATATGAGCAGGGCACTGGGCAGTGCTGGTGGAGCCAAGGAGAGCACCTTTGAATCATCCCAGTCATTGCCTGCTCTGTTAATGGCATGATAGCAGTAAATTTAAAATCAATTGCCTTTATATAACACCGTCCATTTGTCAGCTCACAAGACAGACATTTCCACTTTTCTGCGTTGGTTAAGCTGGAGCATAAATAACTGACTTTCCAAAGATTATCGATAGCGCCTGTATTAATTAAATAACAGAAGGAGAACTAGGCAGGCAGAAGTGGTCTGGGCTCTGTGGCATTAGCCCAGCATGAGAAAGACTCATGCTCTTCTGATGTATGTTTCCTGGTAGCCTTAAGCAAACCACTTACTATGTTGTGTCCTGTTCGGACAAACTGGACAACTAATCTTTCCTTGTTCCATGAGAGGGTTTGATGTAAGAATAAATATATCAGAAATAAGAACATACAGTCTGTGGAATGGGGTGATATACATGTCTTACAGCACAATTACAGTTATGAGATTTTTTTTTTAACTTTGGTCCGGTCACCTTACACCTTCCCTTGAAATAAAATGTTTTTTTCCCCCAGTGTAATTCTATGCAGTCTTCATAAAAATCTGATCAGAATACTTGTTTGAAATTTTTCCCAGACTGGCCTAAAGTGAAAAAGAGATGTACAAGAGGACGATAAAGCTATACACATGGATGCTTTTCTGTTACAGCTCCTGCATCAGATTCTCAGCTGATAGAGCTACAGGGTAATTGGATTACAATTAATGTAAATCTCCTGATTGACACCAGCTGAGAATCTAGTCCCATCTTCTAAAATCAGACACTTTCTCAAAGTACTGTGATACCTGTGTTTTTTTTCCTGTCTGTTTGTTAAAAGATGTAATGAGAAAATAGAATGAGCTTTAACCGTGAACTTCTGGGCTTTTCTGAATTTCAGTTTACTCTTACTGTAATATCTTTTTTCATGTCACAACTAGACTTCAGATAGAAAGGCTGATTGTGTCGAGGGAATTTAGTGTTTTACATTTAGAAGGAACATTTAATGAATTATGCTGCCCCCAGATAACCCCTATTTCATTTGTATATAATGCTCAGGGCTAAGGATTGTCTTCCTGATCCTTCTCAGATGTTAGGCAATGCAATTCAAGAGTGGTCAAATTACTGCTCCCATCCTTACTTCAATTCTGCAAGTGCTGAGTGCCTAAACTCCCACTGAGGACATAAAGTGTCTTAAATACAATAATAATCTTAAATTTATCAAAGGCATAAAGTTCAGAGTGAAATCAAATAATTTTTTCTTTGCGTGGCTAGAGTGCAAAACATATTACACAAACCTGACCTTTTAGTAATATACTATTTAGTTCTTTTTATATTAGTACCTAATTGTTAGATTTTTTTAAAAGAAAAGTACTCTAAAACATCAAATTGCTTATAAATATTCTGCCCCCTTAATCTCTGGAGGTATTACTGACACAGTTCCCACTAACTGGACTTAACAGTTTGCAATTCCACATCTTCAGTGGGGGAAGTACAGCTTTTTAAATTGATGTCAGAAAAAAAGCTGAGGAATACATTAAATGGCACATTGGTAAATGAAATGGTATTGGTTTTAGGAAGAAACTATTTTATTACTTAACAGCCTTTCAGTAAAAATCCTGAAAAATTAATCAGACATCAGGCTTCAGGGTGCAAGTTTGTTGTCTGTCAGGGTCAGCGAAAGGATTTCTCCCCCTTCCCCTCTGTCAAGACACCGGTGTAATTGTCTCCATGCATTATGGAAAGTAGTGCCTTTCCCCACAGCATGAGGCAATCAGCAGCAGCCTCTGGAAACTGGACCTTACCCCCAACATGCTTCACCTCCTATGTCTCCAGTTCATGTTTGCTTTCATTTTCTTTATTTTTAAAATAAGCTAATTATTTGCACCCTATAAACACATGTGTGTATTTGTACCCATGTGAGAGCTCAGAGCAGGTAAAAAGTTCCTGCTTTGACCTGTGAGGCTAAGCAGGGGGGTGATAGCCAGCATGACTTAGGTGTGGCTGATGAGACCAAGCAGCTGCACTTGCAATTCCTTCAGGTGACTGGACCCTCACAACAACCATAAAGTTTAACTGCTACAAGCAGTGTCCAGCTGCAGCTACAGCTACACATCTCTGTAAAACTAAGCCGTGAAAAATGAATTAAAGTCAGTCTGAAAATAATTTACATTTTTTTAATACAAAATGCAACCACGCTCCTGTAACACTTCTGAAGCGTTGCCCATGGACTGCATTTGGGCTCTGATTTCTACCCCACCCAGATGTATAGAGAGAGCAGCAGCTCGTGGAACTGATATGTTTAAACACTGTCAGCCTGAGCCTTGGACAGGAAAAATTGGTGTAACTTCAGTGAATACAGTATACATCACCAGCTACAGTGGAACTAGGCTAATTTAATTACCTGAGGACCCACCCTGTGTTTCCTCAAAGAGCTCTAAGTACTTTTTCCCTTCTGTTTTAGTTGATTTTTGTTATCATAGGAATGAACAAAGGAAGAAGCAGTGGCTGCAGAAGGCTTACCCCAAGTGGTCTTATGTGAACTGGTGGCAAAACTCTCCTTGTCAAGAGTGGAAATCCATTTGGGCCTAGAATGTGTGTTTTTATAGGATTTCCCTTAGGATTCTGTATGAATCACTAAGCATTTTCAGTTGATAAGGCAGTCTCAAGAAGAAAACTCATGTCCAAGTAGGGGAATAGGAAAGGAATATTTTTGAGTGGCACTGATGATTTTCTTCCACCTGATTTCCACTTGCATTCCCACTTTGGTAGAACCATAAAATAAGAGCCTTTTGACCAGCAGCACTTGTTGCTCCACAGCAGAGAGTATAGGGCAGAACCAACCTGTGCTCCATTGCCCACACAGAATCCAGATGTTATAAACTGCAGCAGAAGCAAAGCAAGCTGTGAAATAGAAACAGACAAAACATTCTGCAAATCCAGGGACTCCTTCATGTACTTGCTTCACAAACAGTGACCTTATGTGCTGGAACTGGGCTTTTGGCATCGGTAACAGTGGAGTATGGAAAATAACCCTGCCGAGGACTGCAGAACTGGGTGCCTCCATTACAGCAAAGTCCTTGTACACACCAAATGGCAAACACCCGCTCTTCGGTGTGAGCAATGGTGTGTGGAAGAGCTGCAGGTCTCCAAGTTTCTCCTCTTTATTATCAATATTGACTCAGCCGCCTTCCATGGTGTCCACAAAGCAATTTGTATGAGCGTACGGTATTTTTTGTCATAAGGAAACCTGTTGAGAAAGATCTGCCTGAACTTCCTGAAATCCTCCACCTTGACTAGACCCAGCTAAATGGAGATGAAACTTTGTCAGGAAAGCTTCAGTACTGGTGGGTTTGCTACAGCAGACCTTAGTATTTGTTGTATGGTATATTGTAGGATTCAAGCTCGTTAATTGTTCCTGCAACTGGGTATATTCTTTTACACATAGGCAAAGATTGCATACAGAAGAGAAAGATGTGTTACAGCCAGAATATCACAGAATATTCTGAGCTGGAAGAGACACAGAAGGATCATCAAGTCCAGCTCTTAAATGAGTGCCCTGTACAGAGATTGAACCTACAACTGTGGTGTTACCAGCACCATGCTCCAGTCAACTGAGTTAAATCACATGGCATATGCACCAATCTTTTCTGTGAATAGCCCATTTATCCCAAAATTGGTCACTTTGCCAATGACCAGAAGATAAGCTTAGTTTGCAAGCATGAAGTGGTATTTGCAATATTTTTAATGAACATTCCACTGTAGATATTCTGATGAGGAGTAAAGATTGGTCATTTCTAGCCCAAGAGCTACAATGCTATGGCTGTGGGCCCAAACTACAATAGCTTGACACCTAACTGTTTTCTGCATACTTTTAAGATACCTGAATTCCTTCAAAAATGCAAAGCAGTTAAAGATATTCTGTTAGCTCTCTGCTGAGGGTTCAAGTAAGTATAATACACTGACAACTGATCTGATTATTATAACTGATGTCCAAGTTGCATAGATGGTCTCTAAGATTGCATCTTAGCCTCTTTGCTCTCTTTACCTAAACACTGTGGAAAGCTGACACAGCCCATTTCCAAGGCCTGGGATATCTATTAAGAGTCATAGACCCACATCAAAATCTCAAGAAAAAAAGGGTCTGCAGTGCATGCAGTAGGCATGTAAGGACATGGTTAGTGGGATCTGAACAGGTTTTGTTATCCCAGTTAGAGATAATGATGGCGCTGCATTGTAGCAGGGCTCCCTTGCTCAGGCAAAGTTCTGCTCCATTTAATGTCATCCAGTATATGAGGACTGCCAAGTTCTAGTGAAATAATTAGATAATATGGGTGATGTTCTGCCCAAAAAGAAACAGGTTTACTATGTCAGTGAATAACTGAAATTTGTGGAATTTTTTGTTGGTGTGCCCAAGAAGTTAGTGCAGAAGAAGACAGCTATGTAATCTGAAAACATGCAAGCCACCAGCTATTCTGCCCTGATTCCCCTTGTAGATGCTTTTAATCATTATATACATGATATCTTATTCCACTATATTCACAGAGAAAAGGGTTGCTCTTAAAACTTTTATGTCATTGTGGCACCTGCCCCATGAATCTGACAGCAATTCTCTTCCCTTAGCTGGGGCAGCAAACCCAAGCATAGTTTGGTTCTTCAGCTTCCATCAACAGCAGCTCAGCTCATAAACATAAATCAGTCTTCACGGTTAATTTCAATGAACACAGCAGGCTTTGAAAGAGGATGGTGGAAGGGTGGCCAGCAGCTCTTTTCTATCTCTGCTGGAATAGGGACCATAATCTCCAGCAAAAGGACAAAGCAGATACCCAGGGACAGTGACCCCTTAAACTACCTCAGCGAGCACTGGCAGGGGCCGTCTGAGCACACCCTGAGGGCTCACCACTCTCCCTGTGAAGAATGAGCACAGACAGCTTCTGTACCCTCCGTTTTCATCTTACCTTACCCCATGCTGATTTCCCCACACAAACAGGCCTTTGGCTGCCCTTTAGAGTCTGCTTGCTCCATGGATATTTATTAGTCAACTTTAAAACTCTGAGGAGTAAGAATTGGCATCAAAGATGCCCCTGTTATTTACAGAGACTGCTTCTGGACCCTGACCATATTACAAAGCTAAACAGAAAATCTTGCTGACATCTGGGAACCAAAATTTTTTGGGTCAAGCTTATTTGTGTTCACTGCAACCTACTTATGATATATTTAATTAGTCCATACTTCAGGGTGGCTGTCAATCAATTTCCTCTGTCAATTGGCCATGGATGGAGCTGAGTTGCTGGGGGAGGTAATAGATATTCATGACACTATTGAGGAAGATCAGCATGTCTTTTTCACACTCGCACAGTTAAACCTGTCATCAAATTCAATAGTAACAAACTAATGGCTAGATAACAACACATTTCAGTACAGAATTTTACTTCAGGAAATTACCTGGGAATATCCTTCCTCCTCTGGAGACTGGGGCATGGCCCAAGGTCCCAAATCTTCGTGGGAAGATCTGGAAACACTACCTAAGAAATTGCTACTTCACCCAAAATATTGGCAATGCCTTTTATTTCATCTCTTTCTTACCTGTAACAACATTTTTGTGGTTTAGAATCATTATAACAATTGTAAGGTCTCTTTCTCACAGGTCTTAAAGAGTGTTTCATAAATTTGGGTTAGTCTGTTTTAAAGGACTGTCTGCAGATGTAAGACACTGAATTTTATGATGCAGTTGGTCCCTTTACATTCCTCCTTTCCTAAATGAACAAGAGCTCAAAGACAAACCTGGGAGGCACTTCATCTTTCCCAAAATAAAAGGAGCTTAATTTCTAGGTTTAGAGTGAGTCAGGCAAACAATGCATCTAATTTTATTTCCCATGGCAAATGGACAGTTGATGTTTTTCTTCACCCAGTCTTTTCCACTAAAAGATCTCAAAGAAGCAGCCTGCATTATAAATAGTAGAGAAAAATGATAATCCTGATGCTGTCTCCTGCTTCCAAATGATGATGTGCAAGGCACATACATAACTTCTTGGCAAGGATCAATTTGTCAAAATAAAAGAAGCCAACTGCATAAAGGAAAGAGACGATAGATCTTGACAAACTTGTAGATGCTAGCAAAAATGTAAACAAGGAGTTACTGTGACTGATGTATTAATGTAACACTGCCAGAGTACCAGCTCCAAAAATTAACAACTGTTGATGCTTTTGTGACTAGTCAAAAGAGCAAGTGTCATGATTTTTGCTATGTTTGACATTTTCTATAGTTTCTACTCAATTTTAATCTCTGTGTAATACTCAATGCTCAGCTTTCTACAAGAAAGACAGAATAAGTAAAATTCCCACAAATGGGATAATATGTTTGAAGACAGCTGACCTTAGAAAAGAGATAGCAGAGATGAAAATTTCTTGACATTTTTATGAACTCATCATTTTTGCCATTTAATATATAAAAAGGAAAACCTATTTCCACTGATTGATTACTTTAATGAATAAATGTACTCAATGATTTGGTGGCTTGAGTGGATTAAATTTCCCTTGCTGGCAGGAACTGGCCTTAAATGAAAGTGTTTTGAGGGTTTATTCATTTTTCCCACACCAAAAAAAAATGAAGATAGAAAATCAGTCTGAATTTCAAACCACTTCTTCTCTGTGTATATTTTATAAACCACTGTCTGAACCTCTGTGAGTTCCCATGAAATAAAACTCAATTATAGTCCCCCAGATTGTAGGCTCAAATAATTTTAAACGAGATTTTTCACAATGTCACTGACGTGTTGAACAACACCCAGCAGCTTATAACCATAACCTTCTTCCTTTGCATTATACTTCCCTGCTGTAATCACTCCAAATACTTATCATCATATAAGCCTTGCTCCTCTTCTCCACAAAATGCTTTCCAAAACACAAGCAAATAAGCATGAGATTAAAAAAAAGTCTGTCTTGCCACGTGTGGTTTTGACAAGTTTTGGATTGAGAGTAGAAACAAGACTGAAGATCGCTGCAGAGAGCAACAGGGAAAAGGAGAAGAGATCCTTACAAAAATCTAAACTAAACAAAAACAAAAAACCAACTGAACAAAAAAAAAAAAAAAAAAGCACCAAAAGAAAAAACCATCCTAACATCTAGAAAAAGGAAGAACTGTGTGATTTTGCAGAGGTGCTGGAGAACAAGATAATCTATTTGTGACTCTGCTTTCTTCTGGTAGATCCATTATCAAACTCATGGATTATGGTATAACATAACCTGAAGTTCTTAAACTCATAAAGTTTGTGTGTAACTCCTTCCTGCAGTCCTGGACAAAGCACCATGAATCTCAGTAGCAGAGCTTCATCTGACATCTGACTTCCCCTTAGGTGATGTATATGTTAATTTCAAACAAACACATTTGCCAAAAGCTAAATGTAAATTTCTTCTCACAAAGGCAGCCTCCCACAGACAGAGCTGGTGTTGGCCTGGGTCTATAACTTATATTCCAAATACATTTTGCCTTTAAGAAAGTTGCTTTAATGAAAAAATATGCATAAAAAAAGTTATACAATGTACTGTTTTAATTATAATTTTATAGTTTTGTTTGTTTACTTTGTAGATTTATGGCTCCAGCAATTAAATGTTAAAAGGGATCAAGTGAAGAGAAGCAAAGAACAAATAAAGGAGCATTTATTTAACATTTACTTTCATTAGCAATACCGGCTCAGGGACTTTGCTGGAGATAAACCGTGTGACCACATGTAACTGTAAGAGAACTCAAACTATGGTGAGTCATTAGCTCCATATTTTCATTTGTCTGGTTGCGAGCTGATGTCTTCTCCTGCTCTCTTCATGCAACTTGTCTGAAACCACGTTTGCAGGAGGAAAGGTTTCTTAGCTTTCCTTTGGGGCTGGTTGCTGCTCAGGGAAGGACTCTCTCGGCATTCATGTCTGTATAAATACACCTGCCTATTCAGTCTGTCAAGTCTCTATTGCTCTTTTTTCATTTTCCTTCTCCGAAATGTTTCTTAGTTTTAGTGAGTGGTTCCTCAGTGACTCAAAAGGAAGAAAAGACAAATGGGCTTGTGTAGTATTTGATCATTCCTGTCCTATTAGAGAAAATATGCAGGTACTCTACTTTAGGAAGTGTCAGGTGGCTAGATTAGGAGCTATCTGATTCCTTTTTCTTTTGTTACTGTTGTAACTACTGCCTTCTCTAAACACTAAAAGATACAGGTTTATTCAAAGTGAGATTTTCCCTTTGCTGTTCTCAAGAGTCCCAACTATTTCACTGACTCAGTAAGTAAAGCAATTGAAACTACATGAGTATTTGCTTCTCCATAATTCTCAGCTGATACAGAGCCACAAACAGCAGTACTTTAGATAAAAGTGTAGGGGAAAATGCATGTTTACCACCATTTCTAATACAGAGATGTGGTGATTATGTTTAGATTGAACTGGCAATAAAAACGTCTTGCATCTGTGAAAGTACTCTAGCCCTGCAACAGATATAAGAAACCACCTAAGATCCTCAGTACAGACTTGTTTTATCTGTGCAAATAACTATATTAGCATGAGTCTGTCTTAGAGTAGCTGTGTCCTTAAAATCTGAAGAATACTTGATACTTGATACTTGATACTTGATACTTGATAATTAAAATCAGAAGAGGTGCAACAGTTCAGGAATCCTAAATGCCTCTGAATGCAACTCAACACTGAGGAAATTTTTTGTCTGAGAAGGGAAAAGCAACTGATGACTACTCATGGCTTTTCTACAACTACCATTAATGGAAAACCAGAAAACTATAGGAAAGACTGTTTTTAAATGTGGTTCATTCTTAGAGCCCTGTGAGACTCACCTATGACATTAGCATAATCTGATAGTGATGTGACATCTCCTTTCAAATCCACCCTTTCCTCAAGGACATCAGGAGAGGTGAAAGCTGACAGCATTTCTGTTACAGTGACAGAGCTGTGGGTCAAGCGAGCACCACAAGTTTACATGAGGGCTGAATTTGACCTTGTGTCACGACAGCTCCCAATGGATCCTGCAGTAAGCACTAATGTATTCAAGCCTGTACATACTGGCATTGCAATGAGATCTCCACTTTAAGGGCAACGTTGAGGGCATCTTTCATCCTGGGGCATCACAGAGCATTGGAAAGATGTTCTGCTACAAAAAATTTGCGACAAGCTGCCATCATCTCCTGCAGGGCAAATACAGGAGTCTACTGTTGAAGACAAGCCATCAGAGCCTGCCTCAGGTGCTGACAGCACTTCTTTAACACATCCACTTCTCTAACACAAGCCTTATTCTCAACAACAGCTGCTACTGATCGAGCTGTTACTGATCGGGCATCTTCTCCTTGTCGGCTAAAAGGCAAAAGCGAATCTGTCAGAAACAACATGGCCTAGCATCCTGTGGGCAGAGGGCTAGATCGGCTTCTAGTCTGCTGACTGCATACTCGTATCCAGTACAACAAGCCAAATGTGCTTTGTAGAGGCCTGAGGAAGACCAATTGATCTTTTGGAGGCAGGAGAGAGGGCTGTGTGATGAATGGGCAAGGCTTGTTTCCAGCCACCTGACCCGCCTGCCATCTAGTGTATATTCAGGACATATTTCCAGCTCAGCACAGCCATAGCTGGAGAACAAAGAACAGAATTAGTCTGGACAAACGTAGCATGTTATTGATAGGGTATGCTGAAATAGCTTAACCTTTTCATCCCAGGACTCTGCATTATGTAAATAGGGCAAACCACCTAAAAACAGCTTCTTAAGAGAAGCAATTCACTTAAAATTACCATGTTCTCAAAAACACAACAGACTTGAATTTACTTAGCTGTAAAAGAATCAGCAGATTATATTTTCAACAACCAAATGTATAACATTTACACATGATAAGCTAGGTTTAGTGTTCTAGGTATAGCACTTTTAAGATCTGTTATCTGCTTCATCTATTTAGCTGTCAAGGACAGAACTGCTTGTGCTAGACACACACAACTACTGAAAAAACCTCTGCCACACCAAACCTTAGCACCCGTGTTGGTATGTCAGACACCAGTTTGATCTCCTCTCTGCCAATCAGCTATTTTTTTTTAAGTCTGAATTTCCATACACCCACCAATGTTGGTTTTTTTTAATGACATCTTCTAATTTGGAATGCAAGTGAGAAATAAAGGATAGTCAATTTTACTTAAGAAACAGGGATGAGCTGAGAGCAGAATATGTCTCTACAGTAAATTTTCCATGCAGGTCCATATTTTCTTGTCTCAGGAAAATCAACCTTGTGACAACCAGTGTTTAAGAGTTGACTCTCTCCTTATTGAAAAATAGTTACCTGGGCTTTCTGTAGAAAAAAATACTTCAAAGGAACATCAATGAGACTTTTTTTGTAGATGCATATATGTGTTTATGAATACATACATACATTCACTCTGTTGATTGGTCTCCAAATCCATGGAAAATAGTCAGTTATTTTGGAATCATCAAACCCAAAGTGTCACTCATGTTCAAGAGTTATTTCATTTCATAACTGAGTCAAGAGGTTTTTGAGATGCAAATATAGACATGTTTATAAGAAACAAAGTTCAGGGAAGTCTGAGCTGTGAACAAGTGAGTCAGGTCTGGCAACACGCTAAAAACAGGCACAGCAGTGTGGAGCTAACTTCCTCTTACCTGGGCTAATTAGCATTTATGCAGCAGTGCAGTAATGCTGTTATCCTGCTTGTGGATCTGGCCCTGTCTTGCGGCTAAGATGTGACTTTAAGTCACTGCTGTGCCTGGGCAGCATCATGACTTGCAATTGTTTTCCATGGAACAAAAGTGAAAAAGAAATTAGTCAATTTTATAATAGTCAGTGACAAAGCCTGTTGTTGCTCTGACTGAAATGAAAATAAACATATGGATCTCTTGCTAAATTAAGGCATACCTGTACATGAAATCAGTCTTCTCAGAAGTATGACAAGTCTCCCTTGCCCGGCTTTTGGTGGTGCACTGTCACAGCAGTAAGATCACAGCAATGTTCCCGTCCCTGTTTCCTTCAATATGCACTTAGGCTGAAATCAGCAGCTGGGTCAGTAACATCTCTGAGTCCCTGCCTGCAGAAAGGTTTCTAACAAGTCCTTTTGTCAATGTAACCTAGTGTAAATGAGACAAAAAGAAAAAAATTGTTGTGCCTCAGCTTTAAAATATTGCTTTGGAGTCCTCTTCTGTCTGACACTTACAAGAATTACTAAATTTTAACACAGACCTGGGGCTCATGTTTCTGTTATAGAGCAGGGGGTTGAGCAGAAGCAAAGGGAAGATGACGCAGAGGAGAGCTGGCTGTTACAAGAATCATTATTTCTTGTGTTTGATTTTCCAAGAGCACTTGCAAAAAAAAAAAAAAAAAAAATTATTTCATCTTTGCTTCATTCAGCCCCTGCAGGAACCAGGTATAAGTCTGGATCTTTTAGTTTGGCTGCACAAGTTCTCATTTCAATGAGCAGCAAGGTCACAGTCTCTTTCTTTTTTCTTTTAAGGTAAATGAATAGCCTGATCACACAGGCAGTGTAAAGGGCATCACCCACAAACATTTAACCAGTTTGTTACCCACCTTTAAAAATTAATGGTGAAATCTTGCTGCTCAGGGAATTTTTATGAGGTTTGGATTAGGAAGGTCCTACTGGTCCTGTTAGTGGGAAATAATGTGGTATACTGATATTTTTATTTCAACAACTGTGTAAAAGTGTCCATTGGGCAAACCCACCTCCTCCCAGGGGTACCTGTGAATAAATAAGCGTTAAGGTGAGTGTCGTTCATTGTGCAAAGCAAGGACACAAAACACAAAACATGAAGAAAGCCCTCTTTGCTTCTGGTTTGGGGCAAGGGGAGGAGAATGTGCAAAGGGGATTTCTGTGCCCTGGGGAAGGGAGCTGAGGAAGGAGTGGTACTCAGTTATAACTTTGGCCTCTCTGTGGAAGATCATTGCAGGGCCACAGCTGCTGTTGCTGAAGTTAAGAAGATAGAAGGAAAACTGGAATCAAATTGTAACTGCAGCAGGTTCAAGGCACAGGGCAGAAAACATTCTCCATTTGTATAAAACATAGATTTGTATGTAAATATTCAACAATAGCTTCTGTAGTAATGAATAAGAAATAAATCGCTTATTTGATGCATGATAAAACCATTATTCTGCACAGATGAGGCAGATGACACTTGATTTATATTGTCTTGAAAAAGCTTCAGACAATTAAGAAGAAAACTGTTCTGAGACTTATTCCATCGACAAAATTCTGGTACAGCTAATGGCAATATGATTCACACAAGGATTGTCTGGCATGTAAAGCTTGTTTTAACAGATACCAATGTGACATACATAAAGCTGTCAGGCTTTCTCCAAAGGACAGTCATCCACTCCATGTTTCAAGTGCCAAATTAATTATATTTGACATTTAATTTATAACCTAAGGTATTTTAGATTCAGAACTTGACTATGACAACAGCAGATTAGAGCAGGGCCCCGTTTGACAGAATCGATTTTTCAATTTATTTTCCTCGTATGTGAGAGTCTTGATTCAGATTTTTGTGTCTCAAGCTTGCGTACAGGACAACGATACCTCTAAGCAAAGAAGGCTTCGTTCACCTCCTCCCTCCCCCAGCCATTTCGCGGTGAATTATTTAGCACTCGGAAGCAAGTTTCTTCTGCAGCCTTAATCACAAAGCTCCACCTAATGGAATGAAGGGAGAACTGTGCACTGAAAAAGAAAGGGAGATAGGCTTTGCTAAACACTGCTATCAAGGGAAAACTACTACACAACCGTAAGCAGTTAATCTCCTCCATCTAATTTATAAAGTCTCCTTTTCCAAGGTCTTTAAAACTTTGAGGTGGGAGGAAAGTCGGAAGAAAAAAAAAACAAAAACAAAAAGAAACAAGCAACTACCCAACAATCCCCACCTTTCATCTGACTGAAATTGTAACCTTTTTATTTTAACTGACAGGTATTTCAACACATCGATACCAATATTTTATACTGGTAGGTCACATCTTCTATGTTCCAAAGCCTCTAAAAATTATAAATATATAAAATAACCTGTAAGTGTAGGTATGTATTTACTGATAGATGGTTCATTATCAAAAGTAAACTTGCTCAATAATGAAACTATCAATTAGCTTTTTTAAAAGAGGCAAAGCATTTCTTTCACTTTTCCTACTGAAAAGGAAGGCTTTCTGTACAATTTTAGATTGTTCATTGATATCACACAGCTGGAGCACTACTGAAACACTGCTGGAACACTATCATTTCAAAATATCGCTTAGAGAAAGGACATGGAGAATTAAAAAAAGCTTTGCAAAGAGCAAGGCAATTTTCAAGGCAGAGTTATTTTTTTTTAAATGCTTTGCAGATGTTAATATAAAAGATCCCACAAAACCCTGCCAAAGCTTAAAAATCCACTCACAATTTCAGATTTGCTCCCTAGCCAGAAGAAGGCTCAGTGTCCACTTTCAGACTTTTTCTGTAACAGAAGGTACAAATCTAAATGTCACCTTCTATCAAGATAAAGTGATTCACTGGAGAAACAGTACATTTGTCAGGATCATCTTATCTGAGATGACTAACGCAGTGATAGCCCTGAGTCTGTATTGTGCAAATGTCAGTAGTAGGACAAGACTAGCTCCTTCTTTCTAGTAAAACATGTTAGTTTGGTATTTAGTAGTCTTCTATCAAGAATTGTGCTTTGATACTCTGCACAAATAGACCTGCCATTCTAAAATTGTTTTAATTCCTAACATTTATGATCAGATGTACATGTATGACATCTGCAGCAGAGTATCTTCCATTGGAAAGGTGATTAAATCATGTCTTCACCAACACTCAAATACACTAATGTGCCGTTAAATCAGGCTATTTCATGACCAGCTGAGATTTTGTAGGTTTTACCTCTTAACTTCAGTACTACTATTAACAGTGGGGATTAGGATGATTTTCTTAACCTTACTTTTATCCCTCCTCCTTTGACACCCTTGTGTAGCGGCTTAGTTCTGAATGATCTTCCTTCATTTCACAAGATCCCTAGTGATCTCCACGAAACTTCAACTCCCTTGCTGATTTTGGCTGCTCTTGGACAATGAGCTCAAGATTTGCCAGGTGGAGGAACGCAGGACCCAGTGAACGGATGGAGAGAAGCAGGTCAATGGTTCCTGAGAACCCCGGGAGAAGAGAGGGACGGTCAGTGCGGGTAACCTGAGGGCATCCCCCAAGGGGCACATCAGGGCAGCTCCTTGTGTGGCACTGAGCCATCCATCCGACCGAGCGGCGAAGGGCCAGGCAGGCCGGGACACCGTGAGTCGGGGGACCCCAGGCACAGAGCTGGAGCGTGTCCAGAGAAGGGCAGCGAAGCTGGAGAAGGGCCTGGAACACAAGTCCAATAGAACTGGCTGAGGGAGCTGGGGTTGTTGAGCCTGGAGAAAAGGAGACTCGGGGGGACCACATCACTCTCTTACAACTCCCTGCAAGGAGGCTGTAGCCAGGTGGGGGTCGGCCTATTCTCCCAGGTAACCAGCGACAGGAAAAGAGGAACTAGCCTCAAGCTGCGCCAGGAGATGTTCAGGCCGGACATCAGGAGGAACTTCTCCACAGAAAAGGCGATCAGGCTTTGGAATGGGCTGCCCAGGGCGGTGGTGGAGTCACCATCTCTGGAGGTGTTTAAGACAGACTGGACGTGGCACTCAGTGCCACGGTCTAACTCATACGGCGGCGTTCGGTCATAGGTCCCACTGGGGGATTTCAAAAGCCGTTTCCAACCAAACCAATTACATGAAACCCTCGGCCCGGGGCCGCCTCCGCGCAGCCCCAGCACCGCCCCCGCCCCCACCGGGGCGGGCCAGGGCCGTGCCCACGCCTCAGAGATGCCGCGCCCCTCGCGGGGCCACGCTCTGGGGGCGTGGCTTGGAGTGCGCGTGCTCGGCCCACCATGCAGCAGGGGACGTGTCCGCGCTATTGCGCGTGCGTCCTTCGTCGCGCCGCTGCCCTTTGCTCCTCCCCGAAGGGCTGAACGCAAAGCCACCCTTGGTTTCTGATTGGCTGGCCAGTCCCTTCGGGCCAATGGCAGCGGCGCTTCCTTCGCGGGGGTCGCGGCACTGTCCGCCAATGGGGCGGGTGGTTGTTGCCGCCGTCCCTCCCTGTCCCGCGTGTCCCGCCGTTCAAGATGGCGGCACCGGTCCGGGGTGCGGAGGAGTTGGAGCTGCTGGAGAGGCTGCTGGGGCTGCCGGGCGGGAACAAGTACGGCGTCCAGGGGGAGCGGAAGGTGAAGGGAGCGAGGAGGGGCCTGGGGCGGGTAGCGATGGCGTTGCACGCGGGAGGGCGAGCGTCCTCTGGTCTCTTTTCCCCAATGGCTGCTTCCCTCCGAGCTTCCCTTCCCGCCTCCCTGGTAATTACCCCCAGCCACCAATGTGACCGTGGCTGCGGCCCTCCAGATAGCAGCCGACATCTCCTTGAGCGGGGTCCCACCTGTGCTCCCTCCAGCCCGTCTTTTATCATCTCACATATGTTGTGGGTGTTGTAGGACCTCGCTGCCTGCGAGACTGTAGGTTCTGGAAACCCCTTCCCTCTTCTTGTGGGAGGGATCATCGTGTGTCGTGGAAGGGATTTCGGCTTGACATATACTTGTTCTTTCACCCCTCTCCTTTTCCTGTGCCTGTGAGAGTTATGTCTGCACTATCTTGATTGAATTACACGAGAAAAAATATGATGTTTTAATAACAGGAGCATGTCTGTAGCGAGGACGTGTTGCTCTTTTCTCCTAAAGTACTCCTCCCTGACAGGAGATTGTAATGGGCTTGGGGCCGGTCCTTCTATTGTACCTGCAGAGGAAATGGCCTTAAGCTGAGACACGGGAGATTCAGATTACATATTAGAAAAAAAAAATTCACTTTTGTGATGGTCAGGCATTGGAATAGGTTGCCCAGGGAGGTGGTGAAGTCTCCATTTCTGGAGATGTTTTAGACATATCTGGATATGGTGCTGAGTGAGGTGGCTTAGGGGTTGCAGTGGCAGTGCTGGGTGGATGGCTGGACTGGGTGATCTTAAAGGTCTTTTCCAGCCTTGATGATTCTATGGTTATAGACGTGTTAATGTTTCAAAGTTTGTATGGAAACATTAGGTTCCATGGTTTAAGTGGCACCTGAGGCGTTAAAAATGTAATATGGAGCTGGGAGTGTCACAAATTTGTGAGTTCTTTGTGTCATCCTCCCTCCTGGAGAAGGTTGGTTGAGAAATGAAGCTATCCAGTTACGTTACGTTTTGGGGTTTTTTAATTGACTCTTTATGATTAGAGTCCTGAATATATATGTATTTTTCAGTTGTAAAAGCTGACTTAATTACTTACTGTTACAGCCCAACTGGTATTTTAGCACTATCACTGTAAAGCATAAGACCAATAAATTCAAGTAATTAAATCTGTCTGTAGTTCTTTCTGGCAGGATAATCAGTGGAAAAACTTAATCGTAGTCCAAGACTTTGCTTTCAACTTGCACCTTATATTAAGTAAGTGTCAACACAGACAGATCGTCTGTGGTCTAAATACTTTAAGAGTGTTTCATTTTAATCTGCTTCCTTAATTTTATCTCATAAATGACTGAATGGGCTTCAGCCTGTTGCAGTGAGTTTCATTTCACTCTATTTCTTGATGTGGTGGTTCAGTTTCCTTTCCCATAGCTGAACACATGCTGCTGTCACTCACAAGGACATGGTTAAAGCTGGAGGTGTGTTGTGTTGTCCTCCTGGTACTAGTGAGCTCCTGACTGCTGTCAGGGCATTTGGGAATGAGCAGTAAGTAGGAATAAGCTTTTCAGGAGGTGTGGTTACTGCCGTCTGCTTGCTTAGAGAGAAGCTGGATGCTACTGACTTCACAGTCTTGAGTCCTGAATCTGAAAATGAGTTGGAAGTCAGATAATAAGATTTCTGCCAGTGTTGGAAAACACAGTGCTATTTCTGGCTAATATTGGCAGAATTTGCTTAATTGGAGCTAAAGGTGTCTGGGTTTGTTCATGTTCTTCTGTAAAAATTGAAAATAAAACCCCCTAAAGGGCAAAAAGTGAACATGGACTTGGTTTTGATGGCACTGCATTTACCATGAATGCCTCTGAATCCTGATATATTGCTTCATAGGTTCTTTTGAGGGAACATAGAAAAGCAGTAGCCATTCATACAGAGACTGCTTTCTTTAATTACTTGTTTAGTCTTACACTTTTGTTTCTATTTCTAGGTTCCTGTTCTCCAAACCAACAATGGCCCTGGGCTGACAGGGCTGATGACCATCGCTGCCCACCTGGTCAGGCAGGCTAGGAAAGAGCAGCTGCTGGGAAGCACTGCTGAGGAGAAAGCTGTTGTTCAGCAGTGGTTGGAATACAGAGTGACTCGAGTAAATGGAGGCTCCAGTAAGGAAGATACTAGAACAGTTCTGAAGGTAAGGAGTACTTAATTACCTTGCCACTGAATTTTGGAGTGACTAGACCTTGAAGAAGATTACAGTGCTAATGTGCGTGTGAGCATCCCGTTAATAAAACTGAGCAAATGCTAAGGGCTTGAGTACTTGTTAAGTACTGGCTTTTATTCCTCTTGCTGCTTTTCACTTTTGTTGACAAAAATACCCCAACAGGAGAGAAAACAGCTAAAACTGTAAAATACATGAAGCAGAGCTCTTGCAGTGCTCAATGGCTGTAAATTATGCAGTGTGTTCCACAGAGTTTAGAGGCTGTTCAGATGCCTGTATGAGATGTCAGTTTCTTGCTATCTTCATAAACCCCTGGTTATAGACGAGTTGGTATTGCATTTCAGGAAAACACTTCTCTGATTGTTGTAAGAGCTATTCCTGTTGATTTGGTAATTACGTGATACAGGCCATACTTGATGCTGTGGCAATTGGTATTGATGCCAAAAGGAAATACTGGACAGAATTGTGTGTGAAGAGTGAAATCATAAAGGAATCTCTACAATACTGCCTTTCACAATGAGCTATTTTGTGTGGAGGCCTTGGTCTGCTGTTATTGAACTTTTCTTGTAGGCTGAGGTTTACTTCCTCTTAAACAGGTGGAAGCAAAAAAAGAGAGCAGCCAGATGACAGGGAATAGGATAGAGCAAGTTTTGGTATTTTCCTTCTTACTCTTTGTGACTGGTAATTAGTATTTTTGCAGTCTTGTGGGAAGAATTTGAAGAGAAAATTTGCTTTACTCTGTTAAGCACTCTTTATGAAGTGTGTACAAAAGAGTAGTGAAACTCAATCAATTTTTAAAGTGTTTATTTTTTCTAATTTTGAAAGTATGGTTTAGATGGAGAGTTACATTGCTCAGTGCTGCCAGTGAGTCGGAGTTTAGAAATAGTTTTGTGAGCTGCAAGGTTGACTACTTGAAACTGGCTGTAATGCTTCTGGCTCTTGCAAGGTGTGCAGAAACCAAAGATAAACTGAAGCAGCATTAACACGCTGTTACTTAAAATCAAGAAAAATCTCGCATCTTAAAATGATACAAAGCAAAACCTTGTTACTAATCTGCTCTCCTCTTGGAGCTGGCAGCCCTCTTGATCTTGAGGACTATCATGTCTGCTGTACCAACATGATAAAAATCCTGAAGAACCATTTCTCTCACTTGCACCCCAAATAATCTGAGTTATCTTGGTTTCATTGTGTCTGGGGAGTATCTTCCATTGGTTAATCATGAGTTTGTTTACATTTCCTTCTTCTTTTGTAACATCTCTGCTTTTACTTTCTATGTGCAAATGCTATCAAAACCTTCAAAGTCACGGTTACTCTACAGATACAGCATGAAAACTGTCTACCCTTTGGGATTTTCAGAACTTGACTGAAGGATGCACTGACTAATCAGGGTTTAATTTCAGGTTTAGCTGTGGTGTGACTAGATGGCCCCAGGAGGTCCCTGTTATCTAAACTTTTATGACAAGTGTCACAAGTGTCACACAGTTTCAGTCAGTCTTTGAACAAACTTGCGATGCTTTTTGTTCTCCCAGACTGTGAGAAGACCTTATGAGAAAAAATTAGTAACTTTTATTTACCTTTCTTGCCCTTCTGTCGTGTAAAAACCAAAAGCAAGTTTTCTGTGTTGTTATAACAAAATACATCTGCTTACGATGGCTTTAGTGATGATACCTGCATTGTCAGCACGTATGTGTGAGTATTTGCAGAACTGCATTGGAGCATTAAAACTAGATGCAGAGATATGGCAGTTTGCTGCTGAAGCTGGGATCTCTTTTCAGCTTTGGCCTTAGTGCCACTGGCTGTGTGGAAAAGACAATATGCTGAAATATAAATATGGAGATAAATCAAGTGTTTCTAAGCAAAGTGAAATTTCCTTACTGTGAAAAAATTGGTGTCACTCGTGAGAGAATCTCTGCCTTTAAGTGCAGTCTATTATTTTTTATCAAGTGTTGAATAACCAGAATTTGTTTTAATACAAGGCTGCTGTGGAATTATTTCAGCATTAATAATTTCATAGTATACCAATTAAGGGGTTTTTTTGTCATTTGTTCTCTTGCCACCATGATTAATCAGAAAAGGGGCAGCCTACCATTAAAGTATACGGTGCCAAAAGGGAGTACGGGTGGAAAAAAAAAATTTAAAATAGGGAGGGAAGTCTGAGGCTGTAGTTTTACAACGTGTCTGGAATGCACAATGGCAGTCTTGGGACGGTTGCAGCCTAGAGCCACAATTTATAATAAGCTGTGCCAAAAACAGTTCAGTCACTTCTGCTATAAACTTTAGGCTGCCTGTATTTAACCCTTAACTGAGGTGATGTGGTTCTACAAAATGTCAGTAAATAACTGGTTTCATGTTTGTTAATTTGAACAGGAAGGATTTTCTGTTTACTTTACGAAAATAGGTTGTTAAATTGTTCTTACTAACGTGTTGCCTAAAGCTGTTACTTGGCAGGAAAATAATGGTGATACAGACCATCTTAACCAGATTTTTTATATTCATTCAGAGCAAATGCCACACTGTTCAGAATGGGCCAGTAAAAGGGCTTGTGGAGTTGTCTGATTTTGATTTGTGTTCCTGTACTGGATAAAGTAAATGGGAGCAGTACTTTTGGACTGTTCCTCAGTGGATATGTAGGAATGATGAATGTCAATAGCAGTGATAGCATAATATCCAATGCATTATGTTAATTTCCTTTTCTACAAGATAAGAGAGTATAATCTTTTGTTTCTTTGATGTTTGGTTAGTGGTAAATTTAGCAGCGTAGGAAAACTGAAAACTGTCTCATCATGCATGGTAACTTAGTATGTTTTCTGCTCCTCAGGAAGGAACTGAGAACCTTTGTGAAATTTTTGTGCCATCAAATATCTACTTAGACGTTAGTGAATTATGTTCAGGAGATTTTAATGTCCCTGCTTTATCAATTTTAGGTATTTTAAGCCCTGAGGATTCTTCCCCCATTCACACTGCATCTTCAAAGAAGTCTGCCAAATAACTGGTAGCTTGTTAAATTCACAGAAAAGCACCCACAGAAATGTAGAAACCTCTGGTCTCTGAAGGATAATTATAACTAAGAATCTTTGTGTACTACTTTCAATGTCTCATACAAAACAAGGTTCCATGATTTCAATTAGCTTTATCCCTGTGTCCTGTGCTGCCTGGCTGTAATCATGAAATCCAATTAGAAATCTGAATAAGAGAGCTTTAATTTCTATTTTGTTTGCTTGCTTGAAAAATTACTGTTTCCTCAGGTACAGAAGCAAGTTAATCCATGCTCTGTTCATGTCCTTAATCCATAGTTCTTGTACACTTTTTTTTGATGGAGTTTTGAATGGGATACCTACCTGCTTTGGCAAGCTTGTCCAGTAAGCATTTTTTTAAACTTCAGTTTTCTGTATTCACTTCTCTCCGTTTTCTCTTAGCACCAAGATATTTTTGTGCACTTGCAGGTTAAAAATTGGATTTTCATTATTGGAACAACATTTGTTGATTTACTTTTTTCTGTCTTTTGCAGGGCATTCAGTATGTTGAATATAATATTCTTCCAGACCAGGTTTAGCTCATAGTTTGCCACTTAGACAGAAGAGTCTTGCATGAGAATCAAAAATATGGCTATGCACCAAAAGCATAGTTCTGCTTTCCTTGGATATGGCAGCAGAAACCCTTTCTTGGGTTCTGCACTGTCAGGGGCTTTCCTGAAGCATTTGAGAGTGCTCAGCTTTTTGTCTCCGCATGGTGCGATAGATATAAAGACATTTAGGGCATAAATGACCTCCAGAATCTTGCTGACTGAAAGGACAGGATGTGCGTCTGTGTGTAAGGGAAGCACATACACCAACAGGGTGTCACAGACAAAATACCCAGAACAAAATCAGTGTGATTAGATGTATTGAAAGCTACTGAGTTGTCATAAGAAGCAACTGTTTCTTACAGGCGGCACTGTCAGAACTTGAGGTGACTGGCTGGGATTCAGCGATCTGAGCATGTTAAATGGATTACAGGCCATTGGATTGCATGTTTAACAGACAGTAAAGCAATACTGGGGGGTGGTCAGAAGTGTGCTGTGGATGGCATGTGTTGAGCTGTTGCTAGACATGTGCTCTAAACTGGAAGTTTTTATTCCATACTACAAGCAAATGGAAATCTGTTGGTTGGTCCCTAAATAATGCAACAACTCTTCTTTCTATTCCGTTTTCCCCACCTCATATCCAAACATGAAGTTTGAATTGCTCCAGTTGTTCAGTGTATGTTAATGCATTTTAATGCAGCCATGCCTTAAGTACTAAATTTGAGGAACAGTTTCCCGAGGGATTCCAACAGTAAGTTTATATAGTTACAAGCAACTTCCAGGACTTAGTCTTTTAATCCTGGGCTTTTATCTTTGTAATTCATTTAAGTAGTGGCATTCAGTACATGAAAGACAAATGTTTCAGATGACAGCCAGCAGACCTGAATTTCTTGCATGTCATAGAAATTGAATACAGTTTTGTGTTCATATTTTCATTAATCTGTCAAGGACAGGAACATTATTTCACTTGAATACCATGGTCACTTAAGAAAACTTGACTTTCAGGAATGTTAGCACATTTGGCTATTAGCCAGTAATATAATTATCCATGAGAAGCATAACCCATGAGGCAAGATTAACTAAATGTGCCTAATGCACAAGAAAAAAATACTGTGGTGTTTCTGAATTAGCTTGACTTGCAGAATGAAATCAGAATATCTGTCTGTATTTTAAGGGAAGTACATGTACAAAACCAGAATTGTAAACTAATGCTAGTTTATACAAGACTAAACCATTTTTGTCAAATTTAATTTGCTCAGTTAACCGACTTCATAAAATTTGATGAACCAGAATAAATAATTGTTCACGCTGTAATGGCTTACCTTGCCTTTAAAGTTTTAGTATTTCTCTATTGATGACTATTTTGAGTGTACACACACAATATAAAACTCAGAATTAGCATGCTGTAATTTCTTTGGTGAAGAAATCCAAAATTTTGAGCAGGGAAATAACTGTGATGATGCTACCTTCAGAGATAATGAGCTTTTTTCTTTACAAAATCCTGATTCCATAGCCTAAGCTAAGAAGAACGGGGAGGAGGAGGAGGAGAAGGTATAATTTCAGTGGTGTTAGTTTTCATTATAATGCACGTGGAAATTCTGGTTAATTGAAATGAAAAATGCTGGTCAGAGAATTTGTGTCAAAACAGACAAGTTTATGGAGTTTTTTTTCTAGTAAGCATATCTCTAGATTTGGGGGTTTTTTTTTCTTAACATTGTGTTTGCTTTTGTGTTGCTTGTAGGAAATTCCACAGAACTGTAGTTACATGTTTGAAGTAATTTGAGCACTAAGTAACGTGAACAAAGCAGTAAACCAGTCTAAAGAAAAGAAGCTACATAGCCAGGGGCAGTTGACCTTACAGAATTTTAACTATGCAGGGGTTAATATTTTTCCCTGATTTGCTCTAATAAAAGAAATCAAAGTAGACATGAGGATGTTTAAATATTACAGAAGTACAGGAGTCCTGTCATGAAGAGGTTATCAAAGAATAGTAAGGTGGTTTAATGGAGTTGAACTTGTCAAAAACAAATGCAATGTTAGATGTCTTAAAGTCTCAACATTTTAGTTTTGTGTTTTGATCTTGGTTTATTTTCAATATATCCACTATAGGATATCTCTATATCAGTAAAATTATGTAACCACAAAAAAGTGCAACATGCTTAAGGCCAAATCTAATTTTTTAATTGTTCACTTTTCACAATTGTTCACAATTGCTAATTGTTTAATATTTCATTATTAACCCCCTTCTCCTTGCCTGAGACATCTTTTTTTTTTTTTCAGTAAAAGGTTGTCAGAAAATGTAATATGCTGTAATTGAGACTGAAAAATTAAAATTTAAAAAAATGTTAGTTATGTTTAAGCTGCTTACCTCTGTTTCTAGGGCAGGAGGAGGGAGATGTTAGTAGATGTGTTAAGCAGATGTTAGTAGTGTGTTCCTTTTTTGTCTTCTTTCAGATAAGAAGTGTTTCCAAATCCAAAGGAAAACTGGCAAAATGTTTTTTGTACGTTTTTAAAAGAATATAGTAAAACTAAAGCTGGCTTATGCTGGGGTCCAGGTTGAAGTGGGTTATTTTACTTGTTACGTTTCTTTCTTTAGAGGAGAGTAGGGAGCAGATAGGTGCGTAAATTGGATGATAGGTAGGTAGGATTTGGAGAAAAGGACGAATGGGTAAAGAGGTAGAGCCGATGTGTGATGCCTGTGTCCTCAGAACTGATAAACTTGAGCAACAATGAGTTTGTCAGCTTCTTGTTTTCTGGCAGAGAATGATAGACTACAAAAAGCCATGAAAAGGGGTCTTTCTGTTAATACAGATTTGAAATAATGTCTTTACTTAACCTAAATGGAAGTTTTTTACTACCCACCCTCATAGCCTCTGATCTGGATTACTTAAGAGATGATCTCAAAATGTTGAAGCACTCCCTCCTTAGAGACTTGGGCAGCAGCTGAATTGACAATATCAGTCACAAAGAATTGCTAACAGTGATTTCAACATTAGTAAAAGCAGGTGTCAAGTGATAGCAGCTGGTGGGTATCAAGTTTCCAGCATTAGGCTTGAAACACCTTAACTCCCACCCCACTATCCCTGGCTCTTACACCTTTGGAGTTCCAGAACCTTGCTGACCAGCTGCACCAAGTCCTGGAGGACAGGCACAGCTGCTGCTGGCAGAACAGTATGCTGTCCTTTTATCATAGGACTGCATTTTCTACTAATCAAGTGTTAAACATTTGAATTTGCACTCATAATAAATACACAACTCTTTAATTTTTCAGTTTCAGTAATTTGAAGCCAAGGAAAGACAGACTTGAAAGTATTTCCGTGGAGTCAGCTCAAAATAAATTGCATTTGCATTTACAAAAATTTCTCTAGATATGAAACACTTTGTTTAGAGACTGGTATTTAAATTTTACCTAATTCTCACTGTCAAAGAGTGATATTTATTTTGTTATCTTGTCACTTACTTTCTGGAATTTTTTTCTTTTATTGTTTGTCTAATTTGCTAAGTTGGGATAATTCAAAACTGGTGTTTATTTTATATGCATGATCTCCAGAGGAAGTTTCTGTTGTTTTTAACAACTGCCTTAATATGTGGTTTCACAAAGTCAATACTACAACAGTATAATGACGTTTTCCTTTTTAGGATCTTAATATGCACCTTGAAGATAAAGTCTACCTTGCAGGAAACATTTTTACCTTAGCAGACATTTTGATGTACTATGGATTGCATCATATCATGGTAAGCATTACTTGCATCACTTTCATATGTACAGCTATCATAAATGTTAGTTATCTAAAGGGCATTTTATTGTAGTAGAAGTTGACTTATTGAACTGATCAATGACACTTGGAACACAATGGAGGAAAGTAAAACTTGGTTTTAAGCTTTTCATTTTATCCTTTAATATTTAGCTATGGAGCTGTCAAAAGACCCGTAGTGTCAGAATACTTTAGTCTCCTCTGTAAAATGTAGCAAGGATGATACCTATCCCTGTGTTTCTAGGATTGAGGACTCTTACCTGTTCAAGTCTGAAACATGACTGTTCACAGAACTACATGGGGAAATAGATAAATGAAGCTAAAAGGATGTGTCAGAACTGAAAGCAGTAACTTCATTAGTATCAGAGAAATACAAATGTATGTAAATTAAGTTCCTGAAGGATGAATGTATGTAAAAAACTGTAAACCATAACAAATTGTCATTTGTGTTTCAAGACTCGAGTGATAAGACTTGGTAAGGTGCGTAAGATGAAAATTACATGGGGAGCTGGTGCTTAGGAGGAAAAGGAAAGAAAACCCCACCCCAAAAAAAAGTTTGTTCTGAGAGGGGAAGATGTTGAGATTCTTTGTAGTCAGCTCAGGCTACTATGAAGTGCATAAAAATTGGTGCACCTTCAGTTCTGAACCCCAAATATTCGTTTAAAGGTAAAGCAGTAGAAGTTTATTTGCATTTTGCTGGCTGGAATGTGTTTGTAAGTGATGGATTGTCATTCTCTGGTGTGGGAAGAAACCAAAGGACTTAAATGAAAAGCTCTACTAAATTCTTGGGAGAAGATAAAATCAGTCAGTTTTGCATTAGAAAATTGGGGGGGGAGGGGTGAGGATAATTAGAAGATGCTTCTGACAAATTCGTATGTGTCTGAGAATTGAATTCAATCAACTGGGTGAGTGGTTACTTTTATACAATTAAACGCAGAGCTCTGGGAAAAGTGTGGAAGAATACTACATTTCAAAATGGAAGCAGAGGGGAAGGGGAATGAAATAGTGAAATACTACCAGAAATTAAAGAGAACTTAGGTATCTGTATCTTGACTGTCCAGGAGTAAAAGTTCAGATGAGTGTCAAGCAGAGTAGAGGGAAGGAAATCTTCATTTCAGAAGGGTTTTGAAAACATGCTAGAATAAGTCACATAGATTTAATTCTGTTAAATCATATTTGCCTTGTAAAATACCTTAAGTAATAGGATAGATGTGTTGACTACTGTGTCAGAATGGGTTACCTTTCACATATGCTATGTAGACATAAAAAACCAAAAGTAGTTCATAAAAATATGATTGTATGTATATTCTGTGAGAGAGTACAAGTTCAAATGAGACATTTTTTAAAAACTTAGGCAGGGGAAATTCCAAGCATATTTTAAATTTAGAGTTTGCTCTAGAGTAGACCACCTAATCAAGAAGAAAAGATACAAGTTATTGCTTTGGGAAATAGAACAGATGGTAAAAACAAATGACTTAGTGCTCCTGGGTGCCTGCAACCATCCAGACACTACTTGGGACAAGTTTATAGTACAGCATCTGTTTCTGAAATGTTTGATTTCATGGAAGGTAATTTTCTGAGTCAGAAAGGTATAAAGGGCAAACAACGGGGTTACTATTCTAAATAAATATTAAAATCTAGACGCTACTAACTAGGAATTACATGTATTTTGAAGTTTTCAGAATTGATAAACACATGGAGGCAGGATTTTGAACTGTAGAATCTTCTGGTTTTTTGGGTTTTTTTGGTTTTTTTGCTTTGTTTTGGTTTGGTTTGGTTTTTTTCCATTTTTTAAAAATTATTTTTATTTTTCCTGTAATTGGAAGAGAGTGTGTCTGGAGCTGCTGCTCTGCCCGAAGCTTCATGGGGGAGGCAGGGAAAGCTGCTGTATCTCCTCATGCAGTGTGGTCCAGAGAAGCAGTTTGTCATTCCATCACTGCTTCAGCTAAGCCTTGTGCAAAATATCGGTACTTGTTTCCTATAATTCTTTAAGATAGGAGGTAGAAATGGGAGACAGGGGTGTAGGGCAAACCCACAGATCATGCTGTCCATCAGGTTGTTAGAAAATTGATCTGAAAACATCACTGATAATACCTTTAAAGGTTAATCTCTGGTTTTGATAGACTAAAAACTACATGCTAACAGAGACATTAGTGGTAGGACACTAAATATTACTGACATACAGTGATCGTCCTAAATAAGCTAAGTAGTAAAACTTTAAAACCCTTCTGATGCACATTTCATTGGAAAAGTTTTTAAGGCCAACCAATCATATTGCTCAGTTCTTCACCTGGGGTATCTTAGTGTTTGAGTATAGGTATGCATCTTTGTATTCATTCCCCCCTCTCATCTTCATTTTGCCCTTCCCATTATCCAGGAAGGGTTCTTGAGTCTGATCCTTCACTGTCCAGGCTCATCCATTTGAACTGACTAATCAGTTTGTCTACTGAACAGCAGCAGCTCTTAATTCTGTAACTGTGTGCCTGCCTTTCATTCTCCCTGTCCCTTCTAGTTATCTTAATAAACACAGTAGTGAAATGTGTTTAAAAATCCATATTGTGGGAAAATAATTATTTCCATCAGTAAGAATCAGATTCACAGGTAGTGTTTTAGGCTTTTTGCAGACAGGATCTATTTTGAGTCTTGCCCACTCACAGTAATAAGGCAGGAACTAAATAGTACACATTGTTGTTCTGCATCATGATACAGGTGACAAACACCCAAAAAGTGTAATGCTTGATACTGCCATTTCAGTCAATGTGATCTACATTGTCATATATAATTGATGTCTCTGTGTATGTAATATTAATACTGTTGTCTTATAGACACTTCAATTCCAGAAATACTTATGTGGATAAATATGAACAGTGAAGTTCTACTAGGTTAAAGCATAGATTGCCGAGAAAACGTGAATGTAGAAGCATTGCTTGAGGATAGCTTAGGCAATCAGTAAGCATTAAATTCCCCCTGTGGTAATGAACTTCTTTCATATCTGTTTATTATTTTAAATTATTTTTTAAAAAAACATTTCCAGATGGCTTCATTCTTAAATATTTTTGACCAGCACAAGTCCAGTTCTGTTTCAAGAGAAATAATCTATATGATGATTGATCTGCTTTTGTACTTCAAAAATATTGTCAGAACCAAGAAAGTGCTCTCAAATCTATATGTCTGACTTGAAAATTTCTTTAATGAGGTCTGGAAAATTACTTATGGGTGAAGTTTATATTTGCAAATGGAAGAAGCCTCAGTCAGAATTTTGGGATCAAACTGAACATGATCAAGTACAAAACAAACGAAGCTGTTGTCCTTGAGCCAGAACCACTAATATTGAACTATAATGAGATGACAGTAGTAGTTTACTTTGGAGGTTTTTTTTTTCCATAATGAACAGATAATAAACAGATTGCCATGAATTTTTGCTAATATTCACTGATAATGTTGCTTATTTTAGTACTGAGGTAACAGGCTTCTCTTCTAAGCAATGATGCTAAAAATGGTTCTTAAAACTGGTTTTTTTGCAATTCAGTTTAACATAAAGAAAAGATGTAATTTTAAACTTATTCCTCTAACAGCAGAAAATTAGATTAAACTATGTGAAAGCACATGTATGTCATGAAATATACCACCCAGCTGTTGGGTTTTTTTCCCTTTCTCCCATATCTAAAGGCTAAATTTTATAAGTCTGTAGTATCCTCTCCTTTTCTTGATGCTGAAGAGCTTCATATATAGGCAGGTATTTTTAGATTTTTCATGACATGCAGGGTGTGGGAATGGGACTTTATGCCTGCATCCCCAATGCTACAGAAAGAAAATATAATTAAAGCTTGTGTATTTTTAGCCATTTCGGAAACTCTTAGATTTGCGCATTGTATGATGACCACCTTGGTTCCCCTCAGTGAGCTTTGTGGTAGAAGAAAAAGACTTTTTCTTTTAATGACATGAAAAAAAAAAAAAGCCTGTCAAATTAAGTGTCGGCTTCTTTGCTATTAAAATAATTGCTTTAATAGCAAATAATTATTTGAACAGCAGAACAGCAGCCTTTCTTAACTTGGGGGAATTATCTAATTTAATGAGGAAGAACAGAAAATACCCATCTAACAAAATGTTGTAAAAAATGCCATGGAAGTGATCTCTAAACAATTAACCTAAGAGTTATGTTCCAAGTAAAAAGTAGAGCATGCCACAAAGTGCTTTTTAATATATTTCACTGATAGAGTACATTATGTAAATAAGTAAAAATATCTTGCTTGTTGTGCCTAGAGTACAAAAAGGGGTTTTATTATTAGCATATCTGTCTATTTTGCCCTTCAGATGTTTTTTCACTATGCTAACAGAATGAAGGGGGGCTAGTTTTCCAGACTTTGTTTTTGAAATACATTGGAGAAGTGTGAAGATTGAGAATTATCAGTAAAAGATTATGGGAAGGAAATACTGTATCTGCTGCAAAGTCTAAAGTTTAGCTCAGCCTTTCCATAACCAGGTTCTTACCTTTTAAAGACTTTGAAAAAGATTATTGTAAACTCAAGAATGTAAAGTTTCAGTATTTTAGTATTTGCTCATACTTAAATATCTTCCTTCACTTCCAATAGGTTTAGATTGCCATAGGGTACACACACAGTTCTTTTCACACACTGTTGCTTTGTAAATGGTTCTACAGCTTCATATCAAGCATCAGCGTCTACCATTAATTCTAACGCACTGTGAGGTGTATGAAGGCTAAGGTGATCACTGTTAGGGTGATCATAAGCATCTTTCCCTAAATGGTACTGCATTTTTTTTGGTCCTGAATATCCTACTGCTGCAGAAACTCAGGAAATTTGTGAAACAGTGTTATATTACAATAACATCCACTTTTCATTTGTAATGCCTTTTAAAATTCTGGTTAGTGCTATTCACTTGGTTAATTGCCAATAACTCTCTTATATTTCTGGATCAGCAAAAATATGTGGCTGGTTTTTATGATTTTTCTGTGCATTTCTGTCAGACTATACAACTATAGGAATAATGTTTACATTTCCATGCCAGCAGAACGAAAAGCAGGTTTTCTCATACTGTCTGAACTGGGATTCATAATACTACAAAATTGCAGAAGTTGTTATGAAAATACATCTGTAGTGCCGTGCTTGTATTCTGGCAGGTACATTTCCTAGAAAGGGCAGCTACTTGAGTCTAGGAGCAGCTACAAGATCTCTGCTGTTTGGTTGCTGCCACAGTTACTATGCTCTTAACTTCCTGTTAATTGAGCTTTAATACTGTGTGCCAGTGGTTTAGAATTCCTTTCTGCAACTCCTTGAAATTCTTCTTCCTTAGTATTTTTCCATTGGTTCTCCTTCTAGTATATATTCTTACATTCTTTTTACCGCTACATATTTAAATCTTCCCAGTTCTAAGACAGGTGTTGGGCTGTGTGAGAGAATAGCAAGGAGAAGCAGAAAATCTGATAGGCAACTCTTGAAATCAAAAGGGTGGTGTGTCACAAAGTGAAATTTAACATTAGGCTTGGGTTTAAACAGCAGCTTTTTACTCATACACCTGAACATATGTAAATTAGTATGTGTAGCTCTCCCTGTGATCCAAAGTTTGTTGAAACAGATTTGTTTCCAGCTGTCTTGTGCCCAAGACCAAATTTTCAGTGAATCTGCAGCATCCATAAAATCTAGTGTTTGTAGAACAAAGCATAAGGCATATGCCATCTGTTTAGCTTTTGAGGAGATTAACCTTGATTAGCTTTAGAAATCTAAACATGAAAAATATTAGGCATGTCTAGATAGTGATTTGTCTGTTAACATTGTCCTCTGCAGATGTGCCCTTTCTCATTGACTGCAGGTGTTGTCAAGGTTTAAGTTAAGCTTGATGGTTAACTTGGCTAACTGAAAACAAAGTGAGGTGAATCCTGCACTGATTGGTTTCAGTATTGGTGAGACAGGATAGGGTAGTTGATGAGGATCATATTTCATTCCTGACGCAGGTTTTGTAGTCTGTTTTGAGGACTACCTGATTTGTAATTCAGTTGTAGTATGTTAATGTGAGAAAAGAGATTATGGTCTAAACTGATAAGCCTTCATTACAGAGGAATAAGACATAAAATTGTTAATCAAGAACAGTAATACAGGTGATACAAGATGGGAATAGTTCTACAGCTGCCTTGAAAGACTCCACAGTAATAACAGATTTTGTAGTAAAGCTTTGAGGATGTTGCTGACCTAGGGTTAAAAGAGTTTTAAAGGTAAAACTTGGATCTGTAACTGTAGATAACTTTACCTAAGCCGGTCCTCTGATTTAAAGATAGGCTTGAAGCTCTGCATTAATCTTAACTACAATTCCTGTGACAAGGAGCTGTTGCAATAGCATTAGGGATAGTTAGAGATTCTTCCTGATTGATCTTGGAAGCAGTTTAATGTGATAGTACTTAAAATATTTTTATGAAGTATGGGCAAGTTTCCAGTTAGTTTTACCGTAGTAATTTGAATCATGCCATTGCTGTCTCAATAATGTGAGCTAGTAACATCTGCACAGTTATGCTGATTCTTAGTAGCTGTTCCATTTTGAGCAATAGTCATACAAAACAACTTTGAGTTATCCTATCCAGTCTGAAATTGCTGAGAAAAAAATCTTGTTCCTGTACTTAAAATACACCTTGTAAGACAAAGTAGTCACTTTGCCTGTGAGGCAAGACTGTCTGCTAAATGAACATGAAAGGGTTGTGCATGTTGTGGAACTCTTCCCTGCACCCTCCAGTACTGTATGCTGACCCCATGAATAGAGAGATGCATTAATTGCAAGCTTTTCCCCCCCTATCTTGCAAATGTATATTCCACCTCCAGATCTGTTCATTTGAGTAAATTAAAAGTCCACACATATTATGGGCCTGAGTTTTACTATGTGAAATTAGGATAGAATACTGCTGGGAAGTACTAATATACTTAATATAATTACTCAATATAATTGATAAAACAATTTACTTGAGTTTAAATAATTTGTAAAACTATCCACTTTTATTTTGCTATTGGTTGTGACTCTGTGTTGCAGTTACCACGTTATGACTTTATGTTGCAGTGCCTGCTATTACTGGTGCCTTGTATTTATTCCCCATGCAGGTGGACCTCACAGTGCAAGAAAAGGAGAAATACCTTAATGTGTCTCGTTGGTTCAACCACATTCAGCATTACCCAGGTGTCCGACAGCATCTGTCCGATGTCGTCTTTATCAAGAACAGATTGTACACTAATGCTCATTAAGGCAAATCTTAATGTTGTGTTGGAATGAGGTTTTGGAATTTAGAAGTTGTACTGTCCAAAGCCACTAACTTGCAAATACTGTTTTGTAACCATCTGTATGTGAACCAAAACTGTCAATGCCTCAGATAATACAGCTGCATTGAATTGCTGTTGTTCATTCAAGAATTTGAACTAAAGAATTGTTATTGTGTATCTGATTAAATGCAAAAATGGTAGAAAGATGGAAATGGAGTTTTACTTCACTATTTTAAAAAAAAAAAATTAAAGTTCCTTTAGTTAAACAGTCAAGTGAAATTACATGATCTTTATCATCAATCATTCACTCCTTTTGCTATTTATTGAATTTTTATGTATATCGACCAGCTTTCCTTTCATTTTGTTTTCCATGGATGTTTACACTAGTTTTGTACAAGTTAAGAGCTATATCGTGTGCCAAGGATGTGAAAAAGGGAACATGCAAATGTTACAAAGTATTTATGTGACTGAATAAATTATTTTAAAACTGTAGTCTTAATTTGGCTTTGAAACTTTCTAGTTTTTCTTCAGTAAAGAAGATTTTGAAAGGTTAGTTCACTTCCTGCTTCATTGTGTGGTGTACTGTTTCGATTCTAGAAGCATTTTCTTTCAAACTGGGTAGCAAAGTTAGTGTTCTTAAAGATTTTGCATCTGCCTCACTTCATTTTTTTACGCAAGTGCAAATGCACTTTTCCCAGCCCCCAACAAAACCAATCAAAACCCTCAAGATAATTTGCTGCTCTATCACATTCACTAGCAATGTTTAAAGTCAGGTTTAAAACCAGCTACACTATTGTCAAGTCACACATTTGGATGTATGATTTTACTGTAGAATGCATTCCACCGATTTTTATTTGTAACAAATATAAAAGTGCTAACTTGAATTGGTTAATTACGTTCTGCACAATTCAGTTAACATTTAAGACATGAAAGAAATACAAATACTTTGATATTTTAATTGATAAATTAACTTCTCTGTTGGTTTCTGTGGCAGTGCTTAGACAACTTCACTTGTACATTCTTTGGTTTTATGTGCTACTTAGAAGCCTCTCAGTAAATATAGAAAAGATATCTTGGTTAGATGTTTGAGCATTGTGAATGTTGAATGTCCTTAAAAAAAAAAAAGTAGATAATGAGATGAGGTAATTAAAATATATCCTGATACATAAATGGACAGAAAATAATTGCAAGAATAAGCATAACCTGAACAATTCCAGGCTCTAAAGGTGTTTTCTGTACATATACATAACTCTTTTAGGGCAAAAATTTTGGAAATTTTTCACCATTTCCTGGGGGCTTAATTCTCCATTTCTACAATTTCTCCTGTTCGCTACTCTTGTTCCTTGCTGTTTAGAAGCTCACTTTACATACTTAAAGGTTTCTCTGAAACCCTGAGATCCGTTCAAGAGTTGTGGAGTGGGCTTTAGCATAAATGTACTTTAGAAACTTCATGCTCAAAGCTTTTCATACTCGACTGCCTGTGACCTTCAGGTGTTTACTGTCAGTACGTGCACTCTTAATTTCCAAGTTATTCAAACATTTGTTACCTAATAGTATGTATCCAAGTGAGTTGGCTTTTGCCCTCGTGTGGGAGCAAGTGATGGTTAGACTTAGAAAAATAGCTGCTCTTCTATTAAATTCTGCTATAATGAACCATTTTCTGTTTCAGAAGGGGAGCATGGGTGTGAATCATTGCATTTGGTCAGGGTTTAGGGAAGTTTCACACTCATCTTACAGATTTATTATTTATTTTTATCTATGCTTTTGCAAGTAAGAATGATTTAAGTTCCTTAAAGTCTATGTGCAAGCCTTCATCCATGAAAATAGTAGCTTACATTACAACTGAGAACACTGAAATTGAAGTAGAGCTAAATGCTGGAAAAAATACTGTCATCTTTTTAAACAGGTTGTTACAGAGATGATGCTACACAGTGTCATATTTTTTTTAAATCCCAAACAGCTGTTGTTTGCAAGTATTGGGATTTCTGAAGTTGGCTACATGCTACCGCTGCAGTATCCCCTAGCCTCTTGTGCCAGATTTATTTTCTCTGGTGTAGAACAAAGTGTTACTTGCTGTTGAAATGTTAAAAAGAAAAAAGTTCACTTAGCAGAAAGATTACGTGTTTAGAAGTAGATTAGTAACATTTAACTGTACTATCTAAAAGGCATTTGGACATTATCTTATAGTGACTTGAGCATATTTCAATTTTTTCTTCCCTGCATGGGGAAACTTAAGGGGATAGAGGGTTAAAAGCAAAGAAGGATGAATTGCAACTTTGCCTATAGAGAGATGACTGGGAAAACCAGATGGTATTGATTTTTCTCACCTTCCCCCCTTTCTATCATACACCTTGTGACCAAGGACAAATAAGTCTGTAAGAAAATTTCTGAAAAATCACACAACTGTATCTGAGTCAGAGTGAGATTGTATGAAGTACATTTTTTACAACTATGCTTCATAATTTTAAAAGATGAGATATGTAGTGTAGTGGGAGCTCTCAACATTGATGGTCTGTGTAAAGGGTTTGCATGTGTAAATGTTCTTTTAAAGCTACTTCCTCTTTCTGTAATATTTTATTATACTTTTGCTGAACATTAGTAAAAGATACTTTCCTCCCTTGCAACCCCTTTTTTCTCTCTTAAAACTTCAATTGCTGAAGGGCATTGTGATGTTTTACTTTCGTTGCTTTGCATTTTGATGATGATGATGACCACAGTGATGTGTGGAATTTATTTTCCCAGCATTTCATGAACAGCGACACTTTCATTTGTTAATGTATCTCATCATTGCAGTATTATTATTTTGCATAATTGTTCTAATTTATTCAAGGGGCCTGACATGTTATAGTCTTTTAAGTATGTGCCCCTGGGACTTGAGTGTGTTGCCATATGGTGAGATAGTGCTGTATGACAACCTTTCAGCAACAGAAGAATTCAACAGTGAAATAAATATGATAATTGTACGTGTTCAATGAAATCCTACACTTAGCACTTTTTCCCCTTGATGCCAAGATGATTGCTTGTAGACCAACCAGGTTGAAACAGGTGTTTCAAGTATTGCATCAGATATGTTAGAAATGTGCTGATGATTTTTAGTTGTCTTTGTGTGTGTAACTTCACTTTTAAGTGAGAGTTCAGTTTGACTTCTGACGTCTCTTTGGGGTGTTTCTTGCTCTGAGACGTGTACCTGGGCATCAGTGATTTAGAGAAAAATCCAGGTTTAATATGAGATGAGAAAATAGCAGGAATGAGAAATTTGGAAGGATTACACTGAACAAAAAAAAAAAATTACTTCCAGTTTAGACCTGGGTACTATGAAAATCTGACCATTTGGATGGAACCAAAGTGCAGGCTTTTCAGCAGCAAAACTAGAGAAATTCTTTATGATAGTATAACATGCTTTCTGTCGAGTCCCTGGTCATCAGTGATTTACCTACCAGGCTGGCATCCCAGTGTTTCACACAGAAAATGAGTTAGAAGATACGATTTCTGGTTTGCACTCAAAACAGTCCAATCCAGCAAGTTTTGTTACCTTTCTTCACACCACCCACAGTAAGTATTTGCTGTCAATGGGTGTGCACCTATTGAATTTCCAGAGATTCTTTGTGTAGAAAGTCTTAACTTTTGCCAGTGAAGTCTCCTAGCAAACACCTTAGCTGTTTGCCCGTAAGAGGTAGTATTTTCACATATTTTTTATCCTTTTCATCTTGTAATCCTTCTCTATAGCCTAACCAACCCTCATCGAAATATTTGTAAACTGAAGTAGTCCTTCTCTCAGGAATTTCATGCTACTGTCTGAATCTTTGGAAGCACATAGGCCAAGAAATGGAGAGCTTATTTTCTGTGAGGTGCACCTTAGACTTCCCAATAAGTGTTACAGCTTTGGAGTATCTTGATAAAAAAATTCTGCAACTTCACTTTGTTTCTCTCTCACATGCATATACACACATTAATTTCAGTTATAGCTGATGGAATATTAATCCAGACTCTTCAGTGTGGGTGTGGATCCTGGGTTATTTGCAGGGAGCTGAGACTCTTAAATAAGGTTTAATGTAGATGTACTTTGCAATTCAAATAAGATATTCATTTATATTAACTATTTTATATGAAAATGTGACTTAAAAGTGGTTTTGTCTGTGAAATACACCTAAGGACATTACAGATAAAAGAGCTTGGGTATCTTTATTCTCTTCATTAAAAAAGCAATAGATGATCAAAAGTTGGCTGTTAATTTGGAAGAAGACAAAGTATTTAAACAGCAATTAGCTGAGAGAGATGAAAATAAAGGAATAGATAGAACTATAAAATCATTATCAAGAAATCCAGTGTAAGCTTTTCTGTTTAGAAGTCTGGTTCATATTCTTTCTGATCTGCTAGCATCTTCTGTTTGCATCTCTGCAGGTGATTTATGGTTTGTCTACTGCTCTATGTTGAAGTTGGGAATAGATTTTTCAAGTAGATTTGCTTGGTGTAGCTATAAATTGATTTTATAATTGTATGTATATATGGAACTTAGTATGTAATTCTTTTTTTTTTTTTTCCTAGAAACAGGGATCAGTAGGCCTATTTGATTTTTTCCTCATTTGGTTTTTAAACTTATCACTTTTTCTAATCTTTGGTGTGTTTCACAGTCTTTAACTTCAAAGTGTAATTGCAATGATGCAGCTGCTTAATGGATTGCTACATTTAATATTTTCCCCCTAAGAGCAGTATTTCTTCTTTGCATCTATAATTAGATCATGCTGCTGCTGTCCCTGATGGAAACACCAGGTTTCATATTCACCATACACCTGAACACATGCTTACTCACTTGGCAATCTTAATTATTTTTTGTATTTGTTTATCAAAATTGAATTGTATTATTCACATTTTCTTTGTGCCTGAATCTTGCTGCAGAAGAAATGAGAGTGGAAATGCCATCACGCACCTCTTGCTGTGCCGAGCTTTCGGATTCAGACTGGGCCTTTGTATCCCACCGCTGCGTGTCGTCAGTGTGAGATATATTGTACTTCAGAGCCCAGCTCCAGGGCGATATAAAGATATCACAGATTTGGAAAGGGGGATCTATTTTGTAGCAAGCATTACTTGTTGCTGCTCTGTGCATGTTCCTGCAGGCGTGGCCTTTATTTTCCGTGCTGGTAGTGACTACAGCCAGTCATCTGTCACTCTGCAGGCAGGCAGGAGGTGATTAATTTTTCATTGTTGCTGCATCTGAAGGATTCCCCTTTCCCCTCGCACTCTACCTTGGCCCCTTTAGGAATTTTCATCCATTAAACTTTCTCTTCTCTGTTGGAAGAACTAAATCTCTTTCAGCATTTTCAGGCTGGTGATCTAATTTGACAGCTCGTAGGTGATGTCTATTCCTCTTCAAAGAGGCAGGTAGCCCCGGGCTAGCCAGCTGCATTGTGGATTCTGCAGATTTGGCTTGCTGTTCCTGCTGGGTGTCATCTGTCTTCTCAGTCTTGCGGTGGATAATTTTTGTCCTCCCCAGCATCATCTGCCTGAGCAGTTTCTGCCTGGCAGGCCTGTCTGTCCAGGTTGAGCATCAAACACAGTGGCCGCCCGGCTAATGTGACAAGGCACCCCTCCAAAGAGCGCAGCCCCGGGCCTGCTTTGGCCAGCATCGGCAACGCAGCCCGCAAACTTCCAGCCATCACGATCGTGGTCTTGCTCTCCCATCACGGGTGCAGCCCATGGACTTATTCTGCTGGCGCAAAGTATGTCCCCCGCCTCGCCCTCTTAAGGGCCGTCGCTCCGATTCCTCTCATCTGGGCAGATGTCTGCCTCAACAGGTTTGGGTTTCCCTGCCTGTTGCCGGCATTTGACTCGGACACTGCCACTTGGATGAAATAATCCTTTAGTGGATTATCATCGCCAGACAGCCTGTGGGGGAAATGACAGGACTCGGCACGTTCATCTGAAGATTTTGCAATTCAGAGTGCTGCTAATGCTAATGGGAAGTGGCAGGGTGATCCCTAAAAGAGAAAGCGGGTTCCATTGCATGGCAAAAATGACAGAGGTTGTTTAGCCTATCTTCCAAAAAAATACATGATGACTACATATGTTGATTTTCATGCTCCAAGCCATAGCTATTTCCATATTTTTGTGACTTGATGACTACTTTCTACAAACTGACAGGTTAGGGCCTCCACAAGTATTGTCTTTTTATAGCCATCACCTCTTATATCCTCCTTAATTTCTTTAAAATATGTTTTGAAAATAAGCTTGACTGGGCAATGAAAGTAAGCAGGGGAACAAAAAACAAAACCAGGCATAAATACAACAAATAAAGCATATTCATAAAAAAACCCCAAACCAACAGTATTCAAACAAAGGAGGAATGGTTTCAGGACAGTAGTCCTAGAAACCAATGAAACCATCTGTCACAGAATTTGCCCTTGTTGCAGTCCCATAATTCTGAACCTGACATTAGCCACGATGTAAAAACTCCTTCCTAGAAATGCAGTAGTTACAAAGCCCCTTAACTACAGGATTTTCTCCTTAGCAAATAAAAAGGTAGAGCATAGGGCTTAGAGGGGGAAATAACATGTCTGAGAGGCTATGAAAGGATGGCAGCTAGGCTGGAAAGGATAAAATTAACATTTGAACAATTGCAAGCCAAATTAATAGTGATGATTGAGCCAGCTGGAATATCCTGCAGATATTATTAATATATGAGCACTATTGTAATTTACTGGTGATTGTCAAATGCTTACATTCTTTGGATTCAGTGGGAAAATATAAATACTAATTTATAGGCTTCAATAGGTGATCACTTTGGGGAGAAAAGATAATGTAGAAGGGAACTACTTTTAAAATAATTCCTCTATCTACTAATTGCCTAATTAATGTAATATTTACAGACTATGTAACAGTGAAGGAGCAAAAAACTGTTTTACATTATATATTTATGCTGAATTTCATAATAATGTTAGCTGAAATATCAAACACTTCCCAATGTAAGATGCATTTTATTATTTAGATGGATTCCAACTATATTTTGCCTGATTTTGGAGGAGATTGTTTCAATAAAACCAATTCACTCATTTTTAAGCCTGAGTTTAGAAGACTGAAGATACTGTCAAAAAAAAACTAATTTCAGTGAGCAATTTCCAAGCTTTTAATTTGACACAGAATTTAATAATAGGATCATTTTCTGTGTCAGTTTAATATCTTTTTTTTTCATGAGCCATACAATTTCTCCTACTTATAAAAGCTATGCAGAGTAGAACCTGGGCAGAACTAATTTCTAACAAAGAAGTACATACTACTCCTGTTTTCTACTGATAAACTAGTAATTGTTCCAGCTAAACTGGCGCCTTTCTGGTATTCCAGGTCAGGACACTGAAGGCTGCAGCAGCTGTAGCAGAATTCGTGGTCCAGTTTATTCTTCATTGACTATACAATGATACTGAGCTGTGTGGTTAAGTATTGCAGATTTAAAAAAAAAAAAAAAAAAAAATTGTAAAAGAAGAAACAAACTGTAGACGCAATGGCCTAAACAGGATCAACCTGTACTAGAAATTATTGAGTAACAGGAAGAAAAACATCAGGAACAGAAGTTCATATACTGTAATTGATAAGTGGCAGGGAGAGAGGGGAAGTGTATTGAAAATATCCTAATGCTGCCACAGAATCACAGGATGGGTCAGGTTGGAAGGGACCACAGTGGCTCATCTGGTCCAACATCCTTGCTCAAGCTTGCCAGAGCACATGGCACAGGATTAAATACAGGAGTTCTTGAATATCTCCAGTGAGCAAGATTCCACAACCTATCTGGGAAATCTGTTCCAGTGCTCAGTCACCTGCACAGTAAAGTTCTTCCTCATATTCAGGTGAAACTCTGTGCATTGGTTTCTGCCCATTGCCTCTTGTCCTATTGATTGGCACCACCAAGAAGAGCCTGGAAACATCCTCTTGATACCCTCCCTTCAGATAGACGTTGATAAAGTTCCCTCTCAGTTGTTTCTTCTCAAGGCTGAACAAGCCCAGGTCCCTCAGCCTTTCATTTTAAGAAATGCTCCAGTCCCCAAATCAACTTTGTAGCCCTCCGCTGGACCTGCTCCAGGAGCTCCATGTCTCTCTCATACTGATAAGACTCTCTTGTACTCTGAAATGGTTTTAAAGAAATGTACAGGGATTTTATGTCATTTTTGCTTTTTTAAATAGTTGTAAAAAGAGACTGCTGCTCTTATTTTTTTAATGGCTCATGTGTACAGCAGTTATTCATGTTTGGTATGCCCAAAAGCAAACTGGCTTTGCTTAATGCATGTCTCTTACTATAATTTCTGAATCATAGAATCAATTAGGTTGGAAAAAACCTCTGAGATCATCTAATCCTACCTATGAGCAAACACTACCATGTCAACTAGACTAGGTGCCACGTCCAGTCTTTGCTTAAACACCTCCAGGAATGGTGACTCCACCACATCCTTAGGCAGTCCATTCCAGTGTTTAGCCACTCTTTCTGTGGAGAAATTCCTTCTTATGTCCAACCTGAACCTCCCCTGACACACCTTGAGGTCATGTCCTCCTCTCCTGTCACTGGTTACCTGGGAGAAGAGACCGACCCTCACCGACTGGCTACCGCCTCCTTTCCGGCTGTTGTAGAGAGTGGTAAGGTCTCTCCGGAGCCTCCTTTTCTCCAGGCTAAACACTCCCAGCTCCCTCAGCC
>VZTX01000263.1:1887-67124 GCA_013400915.1 Pardalotus punctatus | reverse complement strand
AAACTGGTATATTTTCCAACATTCCCACTGTAAAACCTTCCCCTCCAAGACGGAGGGTTATTACTGGAAAAATCAGGTGTCTTTCCCTGCAGGGTTCAGGCAGTGCTGGTTCTTTTTTCTGCAGTGGTTCTGCTGTGCAGATTGTGGTTCCCTCCACAAACATCTCAGCACCAATCTGGGCCCTGGGCTGCGGAATGGAGAGGGGAGCAGAGCTCTCCTGTGGCATTCCCAGCCATGCTGGTGGAACTGGCACAAGAACCGAGGCTGGTCACCTCCAGGATGTGCTGGAACACTGGCAGCAGCTCTCCTACCATAATCACATGGCTTTCTGGGATTTTGAGGAGTTGTGAGAATCAGCAGGTGATTGTTGTGCAGGAAGGCAGAGTAATTAGTTCAAAAATATTCTCTTCGTTATCAAGTGAGGGCGCTCAGCACAGGACTGGGTGATGTCTGCCAGAGGGGCTGAAATGGCTCCAGACTGTTCTGAGCATTTCTTTGACATGCCCTGCTGGGGCTGAGAGCCTAAATCTGTGATACCAAAATGAATCGCCTCCACAAGGTGATGGGAATGCAGTCTGAGGTTTATTTTGTGCGATTCAGCCTTGAACTCTGCTTGCTCTGTCCTGGTGTTTTGGCTGCTCCTTTAACCTGTTGGGGGTGCTGAGATTCCTCAAGGGCCAGTGGTTCAGACCTTTACAAGGGCTCTCGGGATTGTCCTGCTAAAATTCCTGCCCCGTGCAGCAAAGTGCATCCAGCACTGCTGAATTCAGCAAGAGGAGTCAGGTGCTGCTTTCCTGCTCTCTGATCTTCTCACTGAGCTCAGTGTCACGGCTCACTTTGGAAAAGGTCACGTTGAAGTCACAGCCATCCCAGTGGCAATCTGGGAACACAACCTCATTAAACTGACAGCCCTTTTCCTACTTATCACGGATGTGGATTTGAGATTGGATCTCTGACTAGGGGAAGACAAACATTTTGGACAACCTTCGGTAGGTCATAAAGGGTTTTCCTGCAAAAGAATGTGATCTTTCTCAAAGTGTCGAATGTCAGCCATGGCACAAAGCTGTTGTTTGGTGCAGGACTTTAACCACAGTTAAATACTGCGGTCTTGGAATAGGAAAAGTCCTTGATGCTGATTTCAGAAAGATGGTCAGTCGTGATTTCTGTTACTGCTGCCTGATTTATAATTCTCTGGAAAACACCTGGTGTTCAGAACTAAATACAAAACTAAATTCCTAAGAAAATTGCATGTGCTGTAGGAGACAGCGAGATAGCTTGATTCCCCAGAGAACTTATTGGATAGAATCAGAAAAAAGACAATGTTCTTTTCTTTTTTGCTTCCAGGGCAACAAAGCATTCCTGAAGATAAACTGCTTTAGCCATTCATCTTAGACAGTTATTGCTTAATTAAATTAACTGTCAGACCCTATTATAATGTTGGGTTTTTTTAATATTGTGACAGAAGCCACTGTTTACTTAAACAAAAAGAAGCAAATGTGTCATAGAGCAGCCAAAGAACCCAAAATGTCTGGCTCAAACAGCTGGCCCCAGGAGTGTATTTTTCCAATTCCAGCTGCTCCCACAAATCTCTTGCCAGCACACCTACAACAGCCTGATCCTGGCTTGTGCCAGTGGCTGTCCATGTAAACTGATAAAAACATTACAGTGCCACTCTCTTCCAGTAATAGTTCAGCTGAAATGTTCCAGCTGCTGGAGGCAAAAGTATTCCGATGAAGACAATGGGGTGTTTTTCTAGTTCCCCTCACTTAGCAGTTAAGGGGGTGTTGCCTTGAGCAATATTGGCCTTTGTTCGGGCCTCCTGGCTGGGACGACAGAAATACATCTGTTAAGTGAGAAAGTTAAGGGACATTCCTCTGAAGAGATACCCTGAAAAAAGCAAACATTAATTGAGGGGACTGGAGATCCACTGAAGTGAAGCTGACAGTGAGCCTGGCATCCCTCGCTCTGGAGTTTTAGTTTTTCTGTTCACACTGACCCAGCGGCAGTTCCTTTTCTGAGGAGTGCAAAAACCCTGTTCTGTGCCTGTCTGCACGGCTGATGCTCATAAGAAATGGTTGTGTCAGTATTCAATTATTGGGGAAAGTCCTGTGCCTTCTGTCCGTACCCCTCAAACCCACACACGTCTACAGAGATCTGGGCAGGACCTCCATGTACTCCTGTGTCACACAAAGTTATAGTTGAGCAGAGGAACTTCTTTACCGAGCTAATTTCACAGAATTATTGCATTAAAAGTAGACTTTTGAGAAACTTGATGGAAAGGGAATGAGCTTGCAGTCTAGGTTTTAGGGCTGGAACCACACTGCAATAGAGAAGGTGCATCCTTGTAGTAACAGTGGAACAGGCCCCTAGCAGTTACACTTACTTTACATAATACTTTTCTTTTTTTATTGAACACTCACTGCTTTCCAGCAGTGAGACTAGAAATTCTTATCATACTTCCATGTGCAAGAAACCTCCAAATACTTCACATTCCATTCCATAGGAAATCTCCAGCCTATGAAAAGTAGATGCTTTTGGGAGTTGTATAGCTGGACTATCTTCAATAAAAAGGAAAAAATAAATGGGGAAGAAGGGTACTGAGTTGTGACCCTCATCAGGAAAAATTGAATTTGTAGTTCAGCTGGATTAAATGATTTTTCATTAAGAGCATGGTATCATTAAAGGCATTAAAACCCCATGCAATAATTGACAAAATGCTGAGTTGTCGAAGACTGAGCTAATAAGCATTTAAGCTTCTTAAATACATAACATTTCTCTGTAGCTTGGAAATGAACAGTAATAGGAGCGAGCTCTTAATGCTCTAAACTCATTGGCCAAAGCTGTTTGTATATAAGTAACTGTTGGAGGTATTTTTGTGTCCATCTTGTGGAGCTTGAGGAAAAAAATTCTGCTTGAATTTCTCTGGGAAGGAATATGCGGTCTCTTGACCTCAGCATTTTAAAGATGTAATTCTGCATCAGTGGTCATGAATAAATAAATGGCTCGGACAACTTCATTAAAGCACACATTTAGAGGAGAATTTTAAAATTAAATGTTGAGTCCCTCTTACAAGGCTGATGTGAATGTGGTTTGTGATGTGCAGCAGCTGACAAGTCACACCGTGTTGGAGGTGACTTAAATATGCAGATAAAGTGCATAAATATTGATCAAGCTCTTTTTCTAAAATCTGAGACTAATTAAGCAACTGGGATAGTTCTGTAAGAGTATGAAGATCACTTACCTGGGAGGAAGAGAGGAATACAATAATGATAATTTCTGATATCTGAAAGGCTCCAGGCATTATTAAAGCACAGAAATACTGGAAGAGATCCAAGTCCCTCTGAGTGCCCCACTGTAAATTATTCCTGTCCTGGGGAGATGCTGGCAGCATCAAAATGAGTGACCAAGCTGCTAATAAGCACCATTTTGTCTCCATTCCACAGGAACAAAGAAATCTGGTATAAATTCCAGTACTGCAGCTGTATTTTAGGATAAAGCAGGGATGGTTTCTCCAGTGTTTGGGGTTGACTGGTTTGTTTGTTTTTAAATTGAGAGCTTCATGTGTGGAACTCCCCAGGTCTTCAACAACACAACTACTAAATATGAATAATTTAAGGGAAGTGTGTTTGTCTCTGAAGTTTTATAGGAAGTCAGAATATTAATGTCTCTCTATAAAAGAAATTAGCTAATTTTTAATGGAAATGTAATAGATATGTGGTATTTTCACTGAGAACACTGCCTGGGCCATTCAGAGGGAGTTCATATTGCTGTGAATTTCTGAGATCTGATGCAGGGTTGCATATTTTAAAGCTTTGATGTGTTTGAGTTGTATTATTGTGTGGTTGAGCTGCATTAGTGAAGGCTGGGTTTGAGAGTACCAGCAACAGCAAATAATTGGGTTTTTATACGCTTTCTCTGCATGTTTCTAATATGATTACTGGACCCCTGTGTATCCATCGCTGCATCTCTATAAATCCCTGTTTTCTATTTGATAAATGAACCCCAGGGCAGTGTCCTGTGCAAGGGAAGCTCCTGCTGGGCTGGGATGTGTCCCTTAGGTTGGTTCTGGACTCTCCACTGGCAGCTGGTGCTGTTTCCCTGCTCTGATGCTCAGCCCCCTGCTCAGGTGGAGCAGGGCTGTGATGCTCCTGAGCTCATTGTAAATATTGCAGCTTGTACTTTCTGCTGGCTGACTCTGAACAATGCCTGTTTTGAAAGGTGTTCCTAAGATCCAGATGTGCCACAGAAACCCTCGGGATGCACAAGTCCTTCTGAAAGATCTGATGAGAGCACTGAGGGCACATTAGGCACCCTTTTCCTCTGAGAAATAGCTTCTCCTTAGTGCTTGGAAACTTTATTTTATACTCACCCAGATTCAAATGATTTTTTTTTTTTTCACGTGGCACTTCAATCTGCAGCTGTTGCCTCTGGCTGGCAGAATATCACCAAGAAGTTTGGGACTGGGGTACCTGACATATCCATGGCACTGGGGAATGAAAAGGAAAGGCCTAAAAAGGGAAGGCTCAGGGGAAACCTTGCTGTGTCTGCAAACACCCGGTGGGAGAGTGGAGGAAAAACTTCACCCCAGTGACAGAACAGGGGCAGAACAGCTCCAGGCTGGGCAATGGGAAATGCTGGAGAGATCCAGAGAAATGTTTTTCCATCATGGGGGTGGTCAGATAGCAGAAGCTCAGAGGGCAGGAACAGGACAGCAGACAAGGCTCTCTTCCTTGCAGCTGCAATGACTTGAAAGGACTTCAAATTTCATTTCCTACTCTGCAAATGATAAATTAGTTCAGCCCCATCTCGAACTAATTCTCATATGGAGGGTGGTTTGTGTGGAACTAAGCACTTTAGGGCAGCAAATGGATAGGGGCGAAGGTATACTTAAACATTTAAGGTTAATAGAGAAATGAGACCAATACCACTTGAGTAGTAACAGATATGTTTTCTCCAGAAAGTGATGATAGCAGTTCCATGATAAGCTCTAGTTGCAAACTCAGCGCTATATTCACTGCTGGGACAGCTGGGGGTGGAAGAGGGTGGAATCTCCATCCTTGGAGAGACACAAAACTTGCTGAGACCCAGCCCTGAGCTACCTGGCCTGGGACGGCTGTGCTTTGACCAGGAGCCTGGGCGAGATGATCTTGAGCGTCCTTCCAAGTATTAATTCCTCTGTGGTTCACTCTGGGGTTTCTGAAGCAGGGCTCTTTTCCAGAAGGAAGGAAATCAGCAGTTTTCAGGAGCCATTCCGATTGGCTCGGGTGCTGTGGAGGAGGCTGTGCTTATTTTGGAAAGGGACTGTGGGTTGTGTGGCCACTGAGAACTGGTACTGGCTTTGAGCAGGAGAAATTCATGCAGCAAAAGCAATGAATAGCTCTTCTGCAGCCATCAGAACAGCCTGGAGTTTCCTTAATGTTCCAATACACAGGATATTATCTCGAAGCCAATTAATGTATTTTTAATCATAGAATAGTCCCCTGATTTATCTTTATTCTGGGGGCCACACAGAGATACTTTATAGAGTATTGTTAATCCAAATAATATGTTTTGAAAGAAGAGCTTATCATAGGAAAGTCATGATGTCATAACTCACAAATCAGAACAGCCGTAATCACAAGGTTAGCTCAAAGATTTAAGCGAGCTCAGAGATTTGACTCACTGTTGTAATTTGACTTTTTTTCTGAATTAAATGAGAGAACTGTGTATGAGGCACAGATGCAAATAAGCTCTGTAATGTTTATTCCATTCTCAGGGGTGCTGGTTTTTGGCATTTCTGGTTCAGAATAGCAGTAATGACTCTCTCCTGCTATCAGTGCTGTTGGGCACAAACCTGCTGGTTGGTTGTTGTACATAACTTTTCCAGAACACTGTGACAGAAATTAAGGTTTTTCCATTCTCACTCAGCTGTAAAACACTTCTGGTTGTTTTTCTTTCCTCTGTTCTTATGTACCCATTGGTAAATTAAAGGAAAGGAAATCATTGCACAAAAAAAACTTGGGAAGAGAGATTTTCCTGATGTAACATCACTACTGTGCCATTGGCTGTGGCTTATCAGGTACCATAACCTAAATAAAGCTAAGCTTGGTCATTACTTGGCACAGATTTTTTTCTGAATTGTCCTTTTTTGGGTTGTGCTCCATTTCTCCGAGAGTAGAATCAGAAGTGCATTCTGGCACTGGAATTATTCAGGTGAGTTTTGAAATGCAGATCCAGTAAAAAAAATCAGAAGCAACAATTTTTAGACTTATCTTAAGCATGGTAAAATTCTGGTGTTGGTTCCTGGCACTAAAAAATTCCAGACATCTTTGCAAATGTGTGCTGTGCTTTGTAATCCAACTGGCATCTTTTCCCATCCAAAGGAAAAAAAAGAAGTCACAGTCCAAAATGCTGCAGAACACACCTGCATTTTGGCACTGAGTTTTCTGAATCAAAGGCTGGGGCTGATAGTCGGGTTTTGTTGTTCATTTTTACCACATCTGTCACAAGAAATGTGAAAGGTCTTTAAGGGGCTGCATTTAAAATGCTATCACTCATGGGAATTGCAAGGTGTAGAAATAGATTTGGTGTAATTTCTCAGTCACAGATGAAATCAACATTTAACATGAGTCTCCGATGAAGATTTTACACAGATATTTTCTGGAGGGAAAAAGTTCTCCCTCATTACATGAGCAGCTAGCTGCAAGAAAACGAAATCTTAGGCTTACAGGTTCCCAAAAAATACTCTTTCATGTTAGGAACAATGTCTTTAGCAAGTGTGCTCATTTAACCTAATGACCCAAATATGGATGGTGGATTTCTAGTATCTTGGGGTATTGGGAACAGAAGTAATTTGCCTAAAATATTTCATATGGGAGCACTTATTGCTGCAGTCTCCTGGCTCTGAAACTTGGGATCCATAAACCCAGGCTCTTCAGCTGTTTCTACTCACCTGCCTAGCTAAAGACAGGCTTTGTCCCACTCCTAACTCAAACTGAAACCATGGCCTTCACTCAAAGGGAAAGACAGAAGCAGCACCCTCCCTTTGGACAGGAAAACAGGAAAGCAATTAGTGGGAATGTGCAAAAGGCAGCTTCAAACTCCGCTTGGCTTTCCAACAAAGCCAGTCCTTCCAGCTGGCGATCCCTAGAGCCCTTGTGAGCAGAGGCAGCACAGAAAAAAGGGCTGAGCGAGCCCTGGGTGTTCCCTGAGGCTCTGGACGTGCAGGGCAGCCCAGATCCCACCTGAGCAGCCCCAGTTCCAGAGTGGCACAGGGCTCTGCCTCCGCCAGCTTCCTTATTTCAGGCAAGAGGAAGAATTCGTTCCTAGCATGGCTTTGAGTGCTCAGAGGGCACCTCAGCCTTGGCATTCCCGAATTCTGTGTGATCATTGCCAAAATCAGTGTGGTCTGAGCGCCCAGAGAGCTCCTGCACACACTGCCCTGGGCTGGAGGAGCAGAGCTGAGCCCAGCCGGGGAGCCCTGCTTTGCCATCAGTGTTTCTGGTTCAATTTCTCCCTTGAAAACTGCCATTACTGCTCTATTTCACAATGTGGACAGTATCAAACATTTTAAGCCAGGAAGACTGGAATTTTTTTTTATTTTTTTTTCTCCTCTTAGAGCAGGCACTTAAACACTCTGTGTGTGCGTGTGCAGGTTTGGCAGTCGCTGTCTGTACAGTGCAGGTCTCTGGTGAAATCACAGGCAGCTGATCAAGCTGCACCTTTGGAAATGCACTCAAGTAACTTTTTGGAAAGGCAAGATTTTTAATTTGATTTAACACACATACAGCAAATTAAGTTAGAGAGCCCCAGGGCGAATAATTTGTTCATTTGCAGATACCTCATGGTTCTGACAACACAGAAAACTGGCATTCAAACCTGCAGAGCTTTTCTAGCTCTTCTACATCCCAGCTGGAACTCTCCCACACTGTGACCTCCATCCCCTGGCAGGGCTGCAGACTCAGCCAGGTAAACCCTGGCTGCTTGCCTGGCTGAGGAGCTGCTCTTGGCCTCCAAATACTCTTTTTTCCTGTCTGAGGAAGGCCATCTCCACCTCCAGAACACGGTGATATCCTGAAAAATTCCTGTGTTGCAGAAAGCAGCTGCCTTTGCAGCTGACTCCTTGTGAGTGTGTGACAGCGTGGTTAGCAGAGTGGTTGTTAAATCTGGATTCTGTGTGGAAAAGGGGAAGAAAATTTCACAGGGAAAAGGGGAAAGCCTGCTTTGTGCCTGTCGGCTCGGAAGTGAGGATGGGGAAGGCAGTGCTACCTCAGACTGGGAAGGAGGGGGAGGTGGGTTTGAGGTTTCTCACACATCATTTTCTGGATTCCTCACAAGTTCTCTGTGGCAGACTAATAACTCCTCTGACCTCAGGCTGTCTCTCTCCAATTTAGGCTTATTACAGATAACTATCAAGCCATTTCTCCACATATATAAATCCATAATTAACTCTGCTTGCAGCCCAGACTGTAAGGGGACTTCTGCCTTGCAGGCCCATCAAAGAATTTGAAATCCCTTAGAAGACATTGTCCATTTAGTCCTCAGCTTCTTATCAGTGGCATTTCCTGCTAGCCAAAATACATCCCCAATTAAATCACATACCTCAGCCTTCAGCCTGCTTTACTTGGGTAATTTCTACTGCTCAGGGAGCTTTCTTCCTCCCTGCTTTTTGTTTGCTCTTTTTAAAGACGGATTTCCATCCCCCAGAAATCTTTCAGGCACGCCAGATGTAAATCCTGGCTGACGTGGGGCGATGCAGATCTGAGCAAAACTCTGGATTCCCCGGGGAAAGGGTTGGAAAGATCCAGAGGAGGGACTCTGCCTTTTCCACCCTGGATTTTGAGCCTGCAGCAGACTTGACAGCCAGAAAAAGGAACAGGAGGTAAAACGGTGTCTCAGGTGCAAACGGTCTGTGAAATGCAAGATAGAAAATAAATCTTAATGAAAGTAAAGGATGAGTGCAGTGGTTACTCCCTGGCAGCCCCAGCAGTGGTGACTCACCAGTTCTTGACTAGAAAGAAAATAATCTCTCCTTCCTTCGATGTAATTAATTCCTTGAAAGGCTGTTAGCAAGGTGACAGCGTCACTCTTTAAACAGAAATTGTTTTGTTTGTTTTTCCAAAGTTCGCTTTCTGTTCACCTAATTATTGAAAACATCGGTGGAAACTTGGAGCTCTTTTGGATTTTTTTCTGCTTGTGCTTTCCCATCTGACCCAGTTCTGGCAATTCCGAATTGGATCAATGTCATTTTATGGGTAACAGATTCCAGTGCCTCAAACCCCGGACTGTTACCCAGTGGCAGGACCAGGCAGAAACAGAAGTTTGTTAATTGTGGGACTCAGCTGTCAACTGAGACTTAAAAAAATAACAGGGAAAGCACAATTTCTGTATTTTTATGGGGTTTTTTTTTCATTTCTTTTTCCTTCAAAATTCACTCTGCATCAAAAAGATTCAAAGAAGAGCTGGCAGCCCTTGTGCTATTTGGCTATATTTGCTATTTACATACAGCATCACTTGGAATTCACAGTATTTTAGGTGAGGTGTTATGACCTCCTGCTTCCTTCAGCCTGCTGGAATATGCAGCTGAAGGAATCACTGAGCTGTCGTGGCTGGGGATAATATTTCATTTCAAATGGCATTGTTTTGAAAGCGTATTTCTCTAAGGATGAGAAAAAGCACCAGCGCTCCAAAAAGGAACATTGAAAAAGAGAGTGATAATTTTGTCTCCAAGGATGCTCAACATTGTCTGTTAAGTTTTTAGTAAGAAAAAAATAAAAATATCTTAATAGAGAGACTTTTAAGGAAGGTTTTGTTGGGTTTTGTTTACAACAGGGTTGTCCATCTGCCACTTTCCATATGACCACTATTTAAACACTGAGCCAAGACTTCCCTGTTGTTCTCATCTTCCCTCTCATGTTTGAGTCAAGGATCTCTTCTATAGCTGGATTTTTGTGAAGGTCTGGAATCCTCAGGAGCCTTCTTTATCCTGCTTTTCCTGAATTAAGGACCCTCCTTATGTTTTATGGTTGAGAATAGATGCCATTCACATAACCATATTCTCCCATGAAATGAAGGGAAAATTTAATTTCCAGGTATTTACAGCCTATTAAAGATCTGTTCGAAAAGAACATTTCTCATTCAGTATTTTATTACAATTTTTATCATAGAACTGTAGCAAACTAAAGGAATTTGTAAAGGAATAAATTTTTATTTCAGATACACATTTGGAATTTTTCTTACTGCTGTAATTTCTTCAGTCATCTCTCACTCTCACACTTGGAATTTTTGATATAAATTTTCAGATATAAATCTGAAACTAGATTATTTGAGCTATTTAAATTTTTCCACAGCCCTGCATTTTTTTCAGTGCCTTTCTTTGCATAAATACGATTCCTCATTTGGGCCTTGAAATACCAAATTATATAAGAATAGAGGGAAGCGCTTAAGAGTAATTTGATAGCAAATTTTTGGAAACATCAGTCTCAGCATTTCTCAGTTTGTAGCTCTGATCCTGTTTTGTTTACTGCAGAGTATGAAGCAGGAAAGTATTTTGGTTATAAGCTCTACTGAGAGCAACTGGATCCTTTTAAAAATACATTTATATTTATTTTTATTGGTTTGCAAAAGCCCAGTGATTCCCAAGTCTGCAAAACCTCGAGGCTGCAGTAGAAAACACAGTGGATGTTCATTGTGCAAAAGAACAAGGAGCTGCCAGATACCGAATTTGCTGCACATTTTCTTGTCTAAAACATTTGGCTGATTTGTTTGAATAGAAATGTGAGGTGGAAAAGAAAAGATAAGGGAAGCAAAAGCCTGGAAGAGGAAAGGGAATGTAAACTTTAAAAATGAAGGAAAATATCACAGTTGATCTGTGATTGAAATTATTGCTGCTAATGTCTTTCAGAGTTGTCCTCAGTAGCTACGGCACATATAAGTAATTTTTTATAAGTGCTGGCCTGTGCTACATAACATCAATTGTTTCCTTTCCATGCAGTTCAAATAATGTACAAACACAGCAGTTGTTCATTATTTTAATCCCTTGGTTGAGCAGGTATCAGAATCCCTTTTGTTATTTGAGGGAAGGGAATGAAATGTCTCCAAAAAAGGATTCTAAATTGGACTTTTAGCCCTGTGCTTCCTCTCAAGTTCTTTTTGCTGCTCTCAGGAATCTGCTCCATCACATCTTCCACGCATCTGCAAGGCTCTGATTTTGCTGAGCTTTTGCCTTGTTTCTTTTCAGCCTCCAAGGCTCTGAACTGAAGTTCTTTGGAGAGAACAGAACATTCAGCAGTTTCCAAACGGTTCCAGCGGAGCGTGTTTGGGTCTTTGTCAAGCAGGGCTTGCCATGAGTTAGAGGAGACCGGAGCCACCATCCAGGCTCTGGATGCAGCAGCGAGAACAGAGTGCTTTGCCCAGGGAGGAAGGGTGGGATAAGAGCTGGAACAGACAGGCATGCGGGATTTTAATTCCAACTCGCAGATCCTATTAAGTCACAACGATTTGGCTGAATGCCAAAGCTTCCAAGTGAAAAGGATTGACCTGAACGGAAACTCCTGGTAACATCCAGGATGAGCGGCTGCAACTCCTGTTTATTGTTCTTCTAGAAGACAGAGGTGCTGTCATTTATTCCAAGCCCTGCTGTTGGCTCACACAGTGGGATGTTTGCCCAAGAGATGAAAACAAAGCACTGAGCACTCTGGTTCTGAAAGCTCCAGTGATGTATTTGCAGAACCTGGGGGTGTTAATCCTGCTGGCCTGGCCAAGCTGCTGCTTCAAGGGTTGCAGGGAAATTTTCCTTCACCTCTGGTGCAATCCCACTTGGCCCTGAATTCCCTGAATTCCCTCCTAGCCTAACACTGGTGTCACCACCACCTTCCCACCTAACAACGGTGTCATCTCGGTGACTTTTGTAAATCCTCTGTTGCTTTGCCCTTTATTCTCGATGTATTCGAGGCTCAGAGGCTGCAGCCAGGACGTGCAATGAAGAACAGTATTGTCCCTCCATCCATTCCTACACCCCTAAAGCAGGGCTCTCTCCCTGGGCTTGCCCTCCACTTCTTGAGCTCATCTCCACTGCAAATCCCCAATCCCCTCTGCACCTCTGTGAAATCCCAGGAATTTATGTGTAGGTGTTCCCTCCAGCAGGGGGGAATCTCTCCTGTGCCCAGATAATTCCTCACAAAAAAATCTAAATTCTTCCTAAAGGTTCTAATTGGGAGAAAATAATGGGCAAAACAAGTATTAAGCTGTTTTTCAAGTAGAATGATAGTCAGAAATTTGTGTTGTAGTGAAAGGTCGAGGGGTTGTTTTTTTGTGTAATTTGTCTTTTTGTTTTGTGTTATGATGTAATTTGTCAATATGATGTAGCGACCTTTCTTTGTTCTTTCTGTATACTTTAGTCGTTCCTTTTGTTGTTGTTGTTGTAAGTGAAAACTCTATGTTGAAGGTGGATTTTAATGATTCTTCTTAAATATGTCATCATAGAGGTGTAACTAACCTCTCCAGTTGGGCCAGGCTTGGGCCCTGACGCTGAAGGAGCATCTTCCTCTCTTCCAGGCTGGGAATTTACACCCCACTTAGCCAGGGAAATCAGTGTCCTTTGTTTGACAGGTACTTCTCATTGACCTTGATCACATTTTTCAACCCTGCTCCAAAGAATCTGTCAGAGCTGTGAGTTCCATCGGTCTGTAACTGGAATAGCAGAGAACAAATCACTTTGCCATATGGAAAGAGGGCTTGTGCTGTATTTTGTTCATTGGAAGGAACATCTTCGGCAGCAAGATGTGATTTCTTGTTGCTACGGTTACAGGGTCTGATATTTTATGAAATTAAACTTTTCCCCTGCTTGTCTTCCTTTGCTACACAGCCTGGAAGACAGCCTGAAATAATGAGAGCTGATTATCAGCTGCAGAAGGAATCTGCCCAACTGGCTGTGCTCCCTTGGGTGAATTAAACTCTGATTTTAAAGCAAGACATGATTCTGTTTCAGCTGGGCATTTATAAGCCTCCATTTATTTTGAGGGATGATGCAATAGAAGAAGCTGTATTTTTCTGTGTGCCTGTTTTCATGAGGTAAAACAATATTTTTTACTGCTTACCTGCCTATTTTGTGCTTTTGTTTTGTTTTTATTTTACACTTTAGTGTCTTAACTACAAAGTGAGAGGCTTGATTAAACAAGACAACACTCAGTTTTTATAAGGGAGTTGTGCTACTCTGGTTAACAGAAGAAGTTTACAGATAGAACTGGGGCTTAAAAGAAAAACACAAAAAATGCATTCCACTAGATCAGCAATTTAAAAAAGATTGTTGTACCTGGGACAGTGACAGTGGGGGTTTTGGCAGAGTAGAATAGAACTGTAACTGTAAGAAAAAATAAAAAGAAAATTATCTTGAAAGGTGTTGGCCACAGTGTAAATAATCTGCTCTTTCTGAAGGAGGACAGTAGCTATATTTGCATTACCATATTCCTTTCTGCTTTTAACTTGGTTTGGGGTGTTCACAAGCACATAAGGATTTAAAAACTCAAAAATTTAAAATGGAGCTGAGGACACTGTATCATTAGAAGGCCTGCTAGAAATTCAAATAGGAGGAAACAAAAAGGATGAAAAATAGGATCCTAAAATCATGAGGTGCACTGAATGAGCCAGTGCCTCTAGAAATGTTGTATTACAGGCAAGGGACTACACTTAATCCCATATCAGAAAGTGAAATTGAGGAATGAAATTCTGATGTAGTGCTGGCTAACAAGGAACCCTGGCCCAGGAGTTTATGAGATTTGTGGGCCAGCCAAGGGCTCATTTTCTAGGAGAACTGGAATTACCATTTGGAGATCTGCATTGCTTTAGCTCCCAGCGTGAGGTGTGTTTTCCTTTGCGTTTCTTCTGCAAACGTTCCTCCCTCTGTCCACGTGCAAAGGTAACAGACTGCCCGAAGGCTGCGATCGGAGCACAGCAGGGGCATTTCTGAGGTTCAAATCACAGAAATGGACCGGCTTGCCAGGGTTTTTTGGTATTTTCCTGGTGTATTTTCATTGACAGCATCCTGCTCTAAGCCTGTCTCGTGCTGCCATTTACAGCACACCTCTCATTTACTTGGACAGTCATGATTCCCATCCCAGCCTTCCTTTTTGGATCTGATTGGAAGGACTGAGCTGCAGTGACTGTCAGCCCTGGGGCACTTTCAGGGGGAGATCAAGGACCACATGGAGGCAAAATTATCCTACCCCCAAATGCCTTAGGTGTTGTTTCATCCAGTCTGAGCAGGGACTTCATGGGAAGAGCTCCAATCTCCAAAGCCGTGCACACAACACCCTTTACCAGCAGGAACTCCTGCCCTCTCTGATGTGTGTGGTTTTATCCGTGTCTGTGTCACCCTTCCTGGATCTCCCTGAATGCCTTCCCTCGGGATCGTGCAGAGTGGGTCACGATGGCATTTTCTACGACTTGTTTGAAGCTTGTGAAATCTGTGTCTTTTAGTCAGGGGTTTAGTCAGCGCAGAACCGAGGGTTTGTTCTCTGTAATTACACCATGTTCGAGACTTGAAACAATCGCTCTGAGTTTTATCATTCTCATTAGGAGGCCCCACGCTCCCAGGATGTTATCAGGTTGTATGACATCTGTAATTACTCCATCCTACCGGCCTCTGCAGCCCTGCTGAAGCATTTTGGGGTTGTTTTTTTCTCCCTGCCGTGCCACATTGTGTCACAAACAGCCAGTTGTTGTAAACAGTGCAGCGGCAGAGGGGCACACAGACAGCCCATTGACAGCTGAGAGGCGACCCAGAAGATAATTACTAACATTGCTTGGGAAAAAAAACCCAAGTGTAGCCAGACAAGGAAGGATATGTTTTTATGAAAGCAGACAGTCTTAATTCCAAAATTAATTGTGTCTCCAGCCACTGATAATTAAAGGGGGGAGGGAGGGCTGAAGCAGTGCTTTTCCCTTTGTTCTGTAATTTACCTTATCAGAAAAATGTGCTCACATGGAGCAAGCCAGGTTTGGAGGATGGATCATCTGGCTTTGTTCTGGAGGTTTCAGCCCCAGAGAGGGAGTGCTTTAGGACCAGGAGGCTGCAGGGAGACTTGTGTCCAGCAAGCTTTAAATGGCTTTAGGTGACAAAGAAGGGTCTTCCTGTGTTCACTCCAACGTGAAGTGTGGTCACATCTCCAGAGAGCAGAGCTGAGTGCACCAAAGCAGCCCTGGGCTGGGGCAGCAGGGAGGGCAAACCCAGCTGGTTCTGCTGCCAGCACCACCAGGAGAAACCCAGCTGGTTCCTCTGCACCACCAGGACAAACCCAGCTGGTTCTGCTGCCAGCACCACCAGAACAAACCCAGCTGGTTCCTCTGCCAGCACCACCAGGACAAACCCAGCTGGTTCTGCTGCCAGCACCACCAGGACAAACCCAGTTGGTTCCTCTGCCAGCAGCACCAGGACAAACCCAGCTGGTTCCTCTGCACCAGGCTGTGAAACAGAAGATGGAGACACAGACCCCACTTTTGCAAGTGCAAAGCAGCCTGCAAAATCCAGTCAAAGGGAGGCGGTGCTCAGGCGTAGAGCTGAAATCCTGTTTGGTTTTGCTCTTTGGCACAGAAGCATCCTCTAGGATGAGGAACTGAGGGGGAGAGGTTCTGTGGCTGGTTTTGGAGCGCAGGATTGCACACCCCCTGTACCCCAGCCCTGCTGTGTCCATCCTTGCCTGCACACCGACAGGGGACTGGGGATGCTGCTGTGGAACAACCCCTAGTGCTGCAAGGGGAGTTTAAATGGCTCCTGCCAGTTTCCAAAGAAATATCCCAGCTATGCCTCTGTATTCCAAATATGCGCAGAAAATAGAGCTGGCAAAAGATTCAGGTTGCACATGTATAATTGCTTTGTTCAAACCCAGGAAATCATTACCAAAAAATACCCCTAACCAATAAAGAAAAAAACCCCAAACAAACAACAAAAAACAAAGCCCAAACTTTTTGCTACATTTAAAATTGTAGTTTGCTGCTACTGTTTGAGCACAGTATTAAAAGGATGCAACATGCTAATTGTCATTTCTGATAAATATAGCTCTAAAAATTATTATTGAACTGGGAAAAGCAGTCTAGAAGTGTTGGGGTGAAAAAAAATAGAGCATTTCATTCTACATCTTTCTATTCCTGACTGCTGTTTCTTCAGCAGGACATTCCCATATTTGGAATACAAAATTTGATTTCCATCCTGCACAGGTTCCCATATCCCATTCACTGCCATATCTGCGCTCAGCAGTGGGGCTAACTTCTGCCCCTTGTTGGTCAGCTGGCACTTTAGCCCTGCCAACATTCATGTCCATAGCTCTATAAATGGAATTGAATCCAACATCCCTAGTGCTGCGAGTCTGAAATGAAGAGCAGCCCAGGGAGGTGTGTGTTCTGGGCAGCACCACACGTGGAAAATAACCTGGAGGCGTGGAGGGGCAGTGCTCTGAGCAGGCACTGAGAAGTTACAAAGGAATTAATTCTCTCACTCTCATGACTGTTTTGTTTGATACCACGAGACTGGAGGAAGCAGTGGTCCCAAGCCAGGGAGCTGAACTTGGCTGATGCAGTAACTCAGTATCAGCAGCCCTCGTGCAGGTTTGGAGAGATGTGCACACCCACAGACGTGCCAGGAAATTGCCATGTCAGCGGCACAAGGCATTCTTAGGATGGCACAGTTATGCAGATGTGAAGGCTCATGTACATATTAATATTTCAGGGAAAGTATTAGATCCTTAACCAGATTAATTACATCGTGAAAAGTAGTAAAAAGGGATCTCTATATACCTTCTCAGGAAATACAGGCCTGAATATCCATTTCAATTTTGGAAAAAAGAGAACACCATCAGAGTTATGAATAAATCAGAAATATAGCTATCCCCTATAACCATACCCTTTTTATTTCCAGGATTTAATGCCTGCATTTTGGTACAAATTTCAATATGGAATTCTTTTAAATGGTTGCTTACATCTTCCCCAATGTAATGGTACAGTATTTTTCCTCAAAGTAGTATGTGAAATTAAACTGCCTCCTTTCCACACGAAAAAGAAGAAAAAAAAATCCTATCAAAACCACAAAATTTTCTTCAAATCTTTGTCTTTAAATGCTTTACAACAGAAATGTCTCTTGGTTGGCTAATAACAAGTCGCGATTCCTGTGGGGAAAGAAGGTCAAAGCATTCGTTACATTTTAGTAAATGGACAAACATTTGTTACATTTGGGAAGGTCAGCTCGGTATCCAATGTCACCACTGCAGAAACACAGCGTATTTAATTTAAACAGGGAATCAGATTTCTTCCTGGGTGAACTCATCGACAGCCGCTGTCCCAGGAAAGAGGACTAACATTTTTAAAGATGACTAATGATGTTGAGTACCTCAGCTGACATTTTAAAGAAACTTGATGTCTGGAAGCTGTGGGTCATCTGTCATTAGAGAAAATCTCCTACTTCAGGTTTCCAAGGGATGGAAAGAACAAACACATGTCCCTGGGTTTTGGAATACGTGCTGTTTCGGCCGTGCGTGGGGACTGACGTGTTCACTTATAAACAAACTCTACTGGGAAAAAAACCCCATCAGAAATACACACCCTTCGCCAGGGATAACTTTACTTATCATTTGTGTTTCTGGACACCGAGGTGTCGTTGTGTTAGACAGATGGAACAGCAAAGAGCACAAGTCTGATAAATGATGGGACAGAGAAAATATTCACTCTTCCCTGGAGAAGGGATTGACTCGGGGGGAGATTGTTGCAATCCCAGAGCTGCTCCCTCTCAGGACGTTATTTGCCTTTCAGACTGACTCTGGACTCCGACAGAATCAAGGCTTTTGGGGCATCACAGAACTCACAGAACTGAGCCTTTTCCTGCGGGCTTTTGTGGACAGGGCACAATTTGGACTCTCAGCTCAGCCGTGGAGCTGTGGGATGCACTCCCCGCTGTCCTGGCAGATCAGGGACTGTGCGCTTTTACCGTGGCTCTGACATTATTTCATTCCTTTTCCAGCAGTGGGAAAGAGAGTTTGCACATCCTTTGGGCAGTGCCAGGCTTTCAATCACTTGTAACAGCGGTGGAAAGTTAATATTCTACACCTTGTATTTTTAGTTACGTTTCGGTAACAAAAACCTTCCTAACATCCACATTTCAAATACACCTCTGTTTTTGTTCTAAGACGTTTGATGTATTTTTCAAAAGCCTTTCCTGCCTTGCTCCCTAAGTCTAAAGACACTTTTTTTGGAACAAGCTTTCTAATCTCATGGTGCCTTGCAGTGGATTTTGGTTTGTAACCAATTTGCTCTGACTGTATGGACAGGTGTTTTGAGTTTGCAGAACTGAAACACCAGGTTTTTTAGCAAATACTGTGAACAAGTCCTGCAAGTTGTATCTGTCAGAGCGAATCCTTGGGAAGTGGTGGCTCAGAGGAATGTCATGATATCTAAACAGAACTAATTGCAATATTTGCAGTCATTCTTCTGTTTTTTGCCACCCATTTCATTATTGTTTTATCATTATAAAAGAAGGGTTTGGTACTGAGCTTCACTGAGTTCAAGAATTGTTCATGGATTGCTTCAAGGTACTACTGAGAAACCTCATCCCACACTCCACAAAGAAGAGTGGAATCTTTTCTTTGGAGACCTGGCCAAATCCTGCCAACATCACTCCCATGCTGTGTGCCGCTAAAATAATGTCTTTAAATGAAGTAGCCATCCAAAGCATTGCAATGTAATGCAAATTAAGGAATCAGTGTGTTAAAAAACATAGCTCCAGGTATAAAAATGTTAAAGACAATGACTGGGAAGACTGTGAGTTGCCTGGCATGCAGACATCAGCTCATTTCTGATGAACTCCCTGATTTAAAATCACCTTAATCCTCCTCAAAGCACATTGCACAGAATTCCTACATTATTTTGCAGGTGATGGAACATACCTGTGCTGCTCAGAATTGCTGTTCCTAACAACTGGATTGAAAATACATTTCAGATGTGACCTCCCAGTCTGCTTTTGAGCACAAACCACTGACAGCTCAAATGGGGCTAAAGTGAATAATTGCTTGGGGTTATTTTTAAATATAATTTTGATAGATTTGGTTTTCTTCTCGTTAACCACTTTGACTCACTGCTCAGAGTGGGTCAGTATAAAACAGTATGACAGGCAGATATTTCTCAAGAGAATCAAGCACAGAGTGCTAATAGTTTTTTACAGGTTGAAATAGATTAAAAATCTGAAGTATAAAAATCTAATCGCACAGTGTGACTTCTAAAGTGACATTTTAACTGCACCTTTTAAAGAAATATGACATGGTGGAGCCGTTTTCAGTTGGGATTCTAAATATAACTTGAAGTTGTTGCACAAAAACAATAGATAAGTTCATAATTGCAGCTCTTCTGCCTCTCATAATTTACTCCTAGACCTCTTATTGTATCTGATGAGCAGTGCAGCCAAAAGCTCAGCCAGTATTGCCATTCCAAGAGATTCCAAAACTGCAAGCCAGAAACATCAAAAAATCACAAAATGCGACATTATGATGATTAATTTTCAATTCTCTCATTTTTTATTCCAATTTTTGAAACACAGACATCATACACACAGATTTTTCATGAGCCCTGGGAGCTGGACTTTCAGTAATTCCTGCATTATCCCTGGCTGCCAGCAGCATGGGGTTCTCAGGAAGTCCTGGATATCCTGAGGTCACGAGGAAACGTTCATCAGCTACTTCAGAGCTCTGCTCTCATGCCTGTAAACAAGCACATCCATGAGTGCCCAAATTTCCTTTTTATCTGCAATATTTTATTTACTTCTCTGTGTCATGGTCAGCATACAGAGTGTACTTTTAAAACCTGACACATTCACCTCCCAGGAATTTTCTGAGGCGTAATTCTGGTTTGAAAAAGGGTTTCACATCTCAGTGAAATGTTTTCTGAGCAGAAAATATTATTTCAGCCATCCACAGTGTTGTGATCCAAAATAATTTGTCCTGCCTTTCGGATTAGTGTTTGTTGCCAGATTGCATGAATATATTTTTATGGCCCTATTTTTCTTATTTGTTGCTGGGTAACCTGCTGGTTTGGATCCTAGCAAGAATCCAGTCAAATCAAAGTATTTAAACTGCTGCTAATGACCATTTTGTTAGATTATTGACCCCCCTCTGTTCTGTCTCCGCCTGCACTAAGGACCAATTTTCAAGAGATTGTTTCCTAATTAATTCTGCCACGTGATGATTAGCATTGTCAAATATATCATATCTGCTTTCAGACTGTGGGAAGAACAAAACTCACCGGTTTTTGTTATTGCTGCCACAAGGCAGAGAGTTCCTGACCTGATGAGAATTCAGTTCTTCCATTCTGTGCAGACCATGAGAGTGCAACAACCCCTCTGCAGGTGCTGCTAAAATTAGGTACATGTACGAAATTTACTCTGTTCTTCAGAGGATTTTTTCATAGGTTTGGCCTTTCCTTTATCTAGGAAGGGAAATCATGTAGGTGAGCTAAGTGCTGAGAACACCTCAGTCCAGCAAATGACTCTGTCACAAAGAGTTGAAAGATTCTTCTTGTTTTCCATTACCCGTTTTCTTCCTGCTCTAAACAGACTCTTGTTCCATCTACTAAGAATAAAAAGCAGATTTTGATTTTCTGCGTGTTAGATTTGTAATTCAGCGTTCAGCAGAAAGACATCCCAGAGTAGGCACCTAGTTTTCCAGTTTCTTCAGCAATAACGGGGTTTCCAGAAGAAACACGGACATTCTGTTGCTCACAGCAGAGCTCGAGGGTTTTGAGAGCAAAGTGATCATGCCACTGGGGCTTATTTTCAGGGTGAAAATCGCCTAGAGCTGTGCATTATGCAACCTCTGCAGATTTCCACAGGAATTCTTTAGCTTAATTGGCAGTGGAGTTGGGCCATCTGAGTTTCTGAAGAGAAAGGATTTGAGTTTTTAAAAAACTGCCATAGGTGTTTTCAGTTCAGAAAGAAAGTGGTCACAATTAAAAACGTTGTGAAAGACTAATACCGGTTTAATTAAGCTGCATTTCAGATTCCCAGGGAATAATCTGGTTTTCAGCTTCTCTTCCCTGACCTGAGCACTTTCCTGACAGAAGTTGCTGTTTCCTACATTTGCTTAAGAATAAACACTGCTGAGAAAAGTCTCACTTGCTCTGCTCGTGCCTTTGCTCTGAAACCTAAGCTTGGGTGTGCTGATAGTTTTGTTTCCACATTAGCCAACAGAAATAAACAACTGCATGAAAACTGTCAAGTATGAAGAAAGTAAAGAGTAAGAAAGCTGTACAGCTTGTTTGTTTGGGGTTTTTTGTTGGTTTTTTGGTTTTTTTAAGAAAGGAGCAGGAAGGAACAAAATAATGCCTGTAAGAGGAAATCTCATCCCAAGTGTTGGTGAAAAACAATTTCTCCCTCCAGCCACTTTGCAAGAGAGGTTTTGGTCCCCATGTGAATGGCAGACATCGCTGGAGAAAGCACAGTCAGCATTTCAGCACAAAAACCCTGGAAAAACCCATGAAGTCACAGAACACGCTGTCCCAAAGGCTTGAGGTCAGCGGGGTCAGGGCCCTAATAAGGGAGTGTTTTAATTGGTTTCTACTGTTTCTCCCCTGCCATCGCTCCTTCCCTTCCCTCCTCCCCTCCACCAACCTTCACACCTTTGATCCTTCAGCTGCTGGGGTTCTGAATTTGTGTGGAGAAAACTGCAATTACCCAAATATCACCATTCCTGTGACACGCTGCAGATAGGGCAGCGCAGGGCCTCCACTGCTGAGTAATCCTGTAAATTGCTTAAAATAACAACGACGAGCACTATACACTTTTCTCATCCATTGTCAGACTGAAATAAATAGGTCTTTCTTTAACATGCCTAATCCTGCTAAACAGTACAAAATCCTATTACTCAATGAATTATAAACCCTGCTTCAGCACCTCATTTGTCCTGGAGTGTTTCATTGTGAAACCCAGAAATTCAATACCTTATTTTAGTCACACAATCCCCACCACGGCCGCTTCTCCCCCTCCGTTCCCCCGTCCTCCCGTGCTGGTTGTGCTCAATAAGGTTTGTGTTAGGGCCACTACAAACCCTGGGGAGGCAAGGAAAGCCAGCAGGAGCTTGTTTAAAGCCCAGCCTGCACATTTCTGCACCTCCATTCTCACTGGGCACTTATGGAGAGCGATGCCAGATGGGCTGAAGGCCTTGTAGGGATGGGGCTGTGATGAACAACTCTCGAGTCACATCTTTCCTTCAGGTGCTCCTGTGAGAGCGGCCAATCTTTATTGTTTTCCCCCTGCCTGAGATATTTGCATTTTTTCACGCTGAGGCCCTGCATTCACCAAGTTTCTGGGATTTTTAGAAGGGACCAAACCTGCATAGAGTGGTTGAAGCCCTCAGGTGTTGGCTGGATTTCTGTTATTCGTGGGATTTGTGGAAGCTGGCAGGGAAGTCAGGCAGACAGGACTCAAGATGATGAAGAAGAAGAAGAAGAAGAAGGTTTATTTACAAAAACTTCTTTATATATGCACTAATAACTTAGCAACTATTGGTCAGGAGGGAATCCACCTCCTAAGACCATTGGTCACGGCTTATACAACATCTAACACAAAACACAGATTAAGAAAGTACAAGGAGTACAGTTTATCTATATTCTCCATGAGAGAGAAAGGAAAATTCTAAAACAGTACAACTGCACTCAGGGTGTTGTTCTTGGTGATGCAGGAGCAGAGGCTGCAGAACCTGCAGCTCCCCGTGGCACTGCCCCTCTCCAGAGCCCACTTTGACCCTCGGCTCTGCTGCTCACCAGGAGCTGTGCGAATCAAATCCGTGTCAGGCTCACGAGATCGCTGCGAGAAGGAAAACGCGTGCACAGAGGAAGAGTTTTCTACAATGAAACTCTCCTGGAAACCAGCTGAGCAAGAGCAGGGCTCAGCTTTATATTCATTTCCTTCGGTTTGCAAACTGTGGGTCAGGCAGAAGGTGATGAGGGAAGGTGAGGAACTGCAATTCCTTACCTCACGCTGTGAGCATTTGTGCTTTTTTAGGGCTTCATGCAAGAAAGGATTCCAGTTCTTTTAATGAGCCCATCTTCCCTTACCTTCAATAGATTTTAAAAGGAAGATTTTTGTATCAGTTCTGTTTTCCTTGTAAAACCCAAGGCAGGCTGCTTGGGGACATATTTTTCTAGAGCAAACAACTCTTTGTCAGATGTTGTAATTAGAACTCAAAGTGTACCTAGGCCAAAAATAGAATTTCAGTCTAAGTAGAGGGAAGATCACCTGCAGCTATGTCTGATGAGATAATTCATGTTACACGGGTTTTGGTTGTACTTACAGTGTTCTTGAAATCAGGTAGAATTTCTTTCTTTTGGCGAAATTAAACCCAAATGAAGTTTTTTTTATGAAACAATTTTGTCAGTACTAACACAAACATTTTGACTTAACTTTTGCCTTAGAAAATATGTCAATCTTATCTTTTTTAAGTCATTTCACAGACATGAAACACTTTTCCTTTTTTGGCTCAGCCCAGCAAGATCCATGCATGTCTAAAATTACTTTCCACCCAGTGCATCTTGCTGTGGACTCCAGAGCTATCCTAAAAACCCCATAAATTTCTGAATAAACATTTTTACTCTAATGATTGGTAGCTTTTCTCTGAACTAGGAGATGATGTTTCCAGCAAGCCACCAAATGGACCAATTAGCAAATGCAGTAGAGTAATTTCAACCTATGATCCTGACATAAATCTGGGAAGTACAAACATTTAATGAATCTGAAATAATTCAAAGAAAATTTCTGCTTTCGTGTCTCTTCCTTAATGTACACAGTTAAAGATGAAAAAAGCAACTATCAGCAAACAAATGTTCCTGGTGATGTGAAGAAACCAAAAGGCCGGAGCACGCTGGGTGTGGGGAGAAGGGTGAGGGGATGTTCCACCCACATTGCTTCAGAACCAAGGAAAGAGGATGCTACAGCTGTAAGAAATTAACACAAAATAAATATTTGAAATGCTGATACCGATCAGAGAGGGAAAAAAAATCCACACTGGGAACAGTAAGATTTTAAGATTGTAGGGCAAGAATTTACAAAAGCCCTAGAAGAAAGAAACAAAAGTTACCCCATTACTGGTAGTAGATTTATGCATTTAAGGTTTGTCATCTCACACATGAATACAATTCAAAACAGTATTACTGCAGATGCACCTTTCTGAATGAGGCTCTGCAGGCAAAAATTAAAAATCTCTATCTCAAACACTTCATGGTTCGAATCCTCAAATTCCAAATCCTCGAATTAGCCTGTCTTGTCGCACGTGAGTGATTCCAGACCTGTGAGCCCGTCCCCTGGAGCTCAGGGACACTCAGCACATCCCATGGCATGGGCTGTGGCTGCAGGGGCGAGGACACCAAAGGATGGGACAGAGCAAACCTGCTGGATATGGGAAATCAGCAGGGAATGCTGCAAGGGAGCAGGGCTGGGCTGGGCAGGGCTGCACCTCCAGCCGCACACAAAGACATTTTCTTTGCCTGTGAGGATCTTTGATTGCTTCTGACTAATCCTTCCCTATGCTCTTTCCTTCTATCTCAATCCACCCTGTGTTCCCACAAGCAGCAAAGTGCCATTTCATGGGATTTTGCTGCAGTGAGCCAGGGCAAATTGTTTTCATAATGTTACAAACTGTATTCTTGGGATTCTTCATTGATTCTATTCAGCTCGAAAAACAGCCCTTTCCTTCTCCCTCCCCAGCAAAACAGCAAAAAAAGGAGGAGGAATCCCCCCAGCCCCCCTGAGCAGTGGTCTGGAGTGATTGGCAGGAGGAGAGAATGGGAAGGGTCAGGGCAGGGCTCGCTGACGGAGGGGCCCAGGAGTGGCCAGGGGTCAGCAGCTGGGGCAGGACCTGTGGGGACCCTGTGGGGACCCCCAGGGCTGGGACAGCTGGGGGTGCCCGGTCAGCACAGGGGTGTTCCCAGGGCCAAGGGGTCAGGGCTGCTGTCAGGGCGGGTGAGCCGGCACTGGCACCGTGGGGATGTGGGACAAGAGCTTGCCCTGCTCTGAGTGAAACGCTCTTGCTCCTACTCCCTGATCAATGTTCTTGTCAGGAAAAATTAATCCACAAACGCCAGAGGTGTATGTCCAAAAAGGAAAGAGAGGAGTCACGGGCATTTCCCATGGGGTCTCTCAAATCGCAGCCTCTTTTTAATTCCGATTTCCCGGCCGCAGGTTCCCTCTCTCTTTCCCCATTGCCTGACGTACTCGAGAGGTACAAACTTCCCGGAAAATACATCCCCCCTTTTTTCTTTTTCTTATGTCTATGTTCCTGTAGTTTATTACCACAGTCTTGGGCAAGTCAATCAGTGGAATTCCTATGGAAATCCTTCCCATGGTTTCTTCTATCCTCAGCATCGGTTTTATCTTATCAGCAGACTCGGGTCCCATCTTACCAGTTTGTTTGTAAAGATACTCCCTTACTCCTTTCATTTTCTTTCCCTCTGAAATAATTATTTCAAAAGCCCGCTCCTCTGCAGTCCAAAAATGGCCTTTTAGGGGTGGCAGGGAGGTGACACCACGAAGCACAGCAGTGACATCACTTTGTGTAGTTCTGTGATCGCTGATTTAAAACCAAAGCAACACGGAGTTTTCCAAGGATCTCGGGAGCCTTGGGGTTCCCAACCTCCCAGGCTGCAGACTCCACAAAGTCTGCAGATGAGGGGAGAGGTGGCTGTGGGTTCCCTGGGGGCTCAGGGCCAGCTCCAACAAACAGGCTGAACTCGGGGCTATCAGGCTGGGATCTGCTAACCCTTGCAATGATTCCTTGCACTAATTACGAGCTGACCCACGTGGGCTTAAACGAGGTCACTGCACTCTCCAGGAATACCCGGTACAGAGAGCAGAAAGTTTATCTCTTCTTGTGCCTGGATTTTCTACCAGCAATACTGTCACCGAAACTGCGGGAAAAACAAAAACCCTCCAACAACATTGTAGTGTTAGAGAGTCAAGGCATTACTTTATTTTCTGGCCAGGATGTAGCACAGAAATCATCTCATCCACACATAGCCCGGGTGTGCAGAGAGAATCATTCCATGACACATGGATTTTACAGGATTTTTCTCAAAACTTTATAGNGTTGATGGCCACTGATGTTCTGCTGATGGCCACTGATGTTCTGTTGGTGGCCACTGATGTTCTGTTCATGGCCACTGATGTTTTGCTGATGGCCCTTTATCTTTGGGCTACTCCCATGCTGAGTTCATCAGACTCCACCTGCTAGAACAATGTCCTGGAAAACAAACCTAAAATCGCCCTCCCTGGGGCAAGGACAAACAAAACCTTTGACCAAAGTTATACAAAATTTTTAAACTGGTATATTCTCCAACAATACCAGGACTTTGGGAATAATTGTTCCGAATTGTGCATCAAAATAAAATGAGAAATGTGCTTTGAGGGAGGATGTAATTTTAAAAAATGAAGTTAGTAAAGCTAGGTCTAGAGCTAGTTAAATCGTTTCCCACCTCTTCTTTTTCTTCCTTTCCCCTGCTTCCCTTGCAAAAAACAGTTTGGGAAATACTCAGGTTTTATAGTAAACTGACCTAGAGTGTATTGATACCATCTTTTTTTTTTTTTAGTAGCAAACATTAACCTCCAATAACATTTAATATCATGTGAATAATAAGAAATAAAGAGGAAAAAGAACTATAACTTCACACTTACTATATGTTTACTGAAAACGACATCTTTTACTACATATTAGGTATTTTCTTATCCATCAAGGGCTTAAAACCATGCTGTTGTATCCTGTCATACTTAAAATACTGAAATCCAAGTTTAGTGACCAATAGACATATTAAATACTTTTGTGAACAACCTGCTATAAAAATAATATCATAAATGTAAAATAATAGTAACAATATCAGAGCAGTGAAAGGATTCATTTGAGATTACTATTCTGCTGGAATAAGTAATATAAAATATTTTCTGCCCATCTGTGAGCAAGTCTAAATGCAGTTATTTGATCTCAAGTTCTTAAGCCAGTGTCCTTAGCCCAAAGAACAGATTATGTCCCATAATTTAAATTAGAAACAACAAAATTGCAGAGAAAAGACTAGATTAATCTGATCTTTGGTCGTGTTTCTGGGATGCATCTGAGTGTGCATTCCATGAATTTTCTGGATCGCATTGTGCACGGTGTTGTTTCCCTCCCTTCCTCTCCTACTCACTGTCATCAGCAATAAACCCTTGCGCTGCAAATGTCAGAATGTGTAAATGCTGTTCTGGAGAACACAAATTCCTCCTGCCCCCTGGCTGAAATGCTTTACTGGACCCTGTCCCAGAGTCCTGTACCAATATTCGGGATAACAATGTACAGGATCCCACCAAAATATTTCATTGAGGCGGCAGCTGAAGAAATGTAAGTCTTGTAGATATTCCTCGATGCACTCCCAATGATCCTTTCCATCCAGAATTGTGGGACCCCTACGGGGATGCTTTTTTGCCACGGTTAGATGTCCAAAAAGTAGCCTCCTTGTTCTAGAAGTGCTCTCAGTGCTGCTGTCTCCTGTCATGACATATTCTGTGTGGCTCACATTGTTCCTCAAACTGCTCCCAGTCCCCTCGTGGCTTGAACCACGTCACAAACGCTTGAAATTCTTGCTTTGCTTTCCTGCACCCTTCAGTGCCAACTCCACCTTCAAGGGAAAACCACATAAATATAATCTCTGATGCCTTTCCTAACCTTGCTCATTTTCCTTTACAAACACAACTCCTTTTTGCAGGCTCTGCTTCTCTCCAGGCTGGCAAACTCCTCTGTCCCACCGTGCTCCATCCTCCTCTCTTCACTTCCATCCCTCCAGGTGCCTTTGCTTCTCAGAAGCCCTCTGGGGATGACTCACAGCAATAAAAACGTCAGATCCCTCTTGCTCTTTTCTGGATCTACTCCACAGAAGCACAAACCACAGGGAAAGTCATTGAAAAGGAAGGCTGCCCTCCTTTCCTTCAAAGGCAGACCTGTGCCCGAAGGCTGTAAGAGCAGAAAGAGGGGAAATCTGTGATGGAATTAAATTTTTGCAATACTGAAAGGCGTAGTTCTAATGCCTTCACATTTTTTCTGAGATGTGACCTTAAATACAAGGATCCTGCTTTTAAATATAGATGGTTAATAAGGTTTAAATAAGCAAAATGTGCATTCACAGTCTCGTGGTGTACTCCTAATGGTAGAAGATGCCAGTTTATAAGCACAGCTGAAACACAAAGTGTGTCTGTGCATTTGAGCACACAAAGAGGTGTTCTGGGTTACAGACACGTTTTCCTTCAATTGTTTGTGTCTGCCATCACAGCTTACTGCGGAAAATAGGGGAAAACAGAGCTGAGAAAATGACTCTGTTTCCTTTCTAGAGTTTCACCAACAGTTTCACGGCAGCTGAATCTGCAGGGTCATCTTTTAATTCCTCCATTGCCCAGGCAAGGAATGCCTGGTTTTAGCACCAAGCAATAATCATTCCATCCACTTTAACATCATGCTCAGCTGCATACTGGAATAAATTGTTCTGCTGAGTAACAAAGAGGTTATTTTTGTCCTTAAGTGCTCTGCTGAACTGCAGACTCTGTTTCTGGGCTGTAGGCACAGATATCAACAGATTCTGCCCATTTGGAGCAGGTCCGAGATGAAAACAGGAGAATGCAACCATACACACAACAGGAAAGAGAACAGAGTGTAGATAACTCATGCAAAATAAAACAAAGACGTGGCAACGCTGTGTCACTGCAAGGTCAATTATAAACATTTTTATTGTAGTTATGCTGTGAAAATATAAAAAAATACAGGCAGCGGAACTACAGAGTTGTCAGATTTCTAGAGAACCACAGCTATGACAGATGGAAATTTTAAATAAGCAGGAGTAAAAACAGAGCAGATACGCAGTAAAATAAGGCCACGTATTGTACATGGCTTTTGAAAAAGAATATTAAATACCTTGTAAATATTTGATTTACTTTTCAATATTTGACAAACACGTTTCATGACAGAACTGGTTATACCCACTGCAGCAACGCTCCTCAGTGCAGTTTTAATCACCAGAGCTATTCCGCACTTAAGACATCCACGTGGAAAAAGTGTGCCTTAAAAAAATTAGGGAAACCTTTACGAATAGCCAGGATCCTTTATACTTTAATTATTTAATTATTTATGCTATCTCAGACAGTTTTAATTCACATGAGTAGGGAATTGGCACCAAGAGCCTCAGGGCTCATCGTGCCTTGCACGGGCCGGGTTCTCAGCAGGTTAAATATCTTTATTTTGTCCAGCAACAGTGAATGTGGCATTGGTCATGTACAGTAGGAGACACCCACCCCTGCAGGCCACACCAATATTGTGCTAATTTCAGCTCTGACATGGGCATTGTTGACAAGTTCTGGCACAAAGGGGCTCCCGGGCTGCCTGAATTAGTAAACACCTCTGCTACCTTCAGCTTTAAGATTTTTTAGTGATCAAGTCCTAAGTTCTTAAAATTGACTGTTAAAAGTTTGGTATGTTTTTAAAAATTCTCAAGTCTCAGTTTTTTTCTTTGTTGGCATACAAAAATTGACAATCCAAATGAACCAGTTCTCCTTTATTTTGACTGAGTTTCCATTTCTAGTCTCAAGTGCAAAGTCACACAGCCAGCTGCTTCTTTCCACTCCTTTGCTGGGTGATGTTTATTTACATCTTTTCACTGAATTTAAAAATTGCAGATAAACTTTATGGTATAGAAGATGACGTCCTTCTGGCTGATACCATTTCCAGTAGCTCACGTGTTTGGCCCCAGTTCAGTAAAATGTTGACAGTCACTAGGAAAAAAAAAGGTCTTGATTTCTACCTGGAAAAAACAGCTCTCGCTCTTCATTAGTGGCAGTTGGAGACTCTCCAACCATTACAACACATCAGCCATTGCTTCTCTGATATGACAGAAACCCTCAGAACGACAGGGTCTGGTTCTTTTTCACTCTGAAGGTCAGAAATCCGGTGTGTGAACAAGCAGGTAGTCAATATTGACCAGTAAAATTATGAGAATACTCAGAATATTAGCAGTCTTTAACATTTGACCTAATGATGCAAAAATTCTTCATGTCCTAAATATCACATTAATTCTAAGATTCCATATGGTAAATTTGACAGCTGAGACTTGAGGAGAAAGAAGATTCCAGCCATCTATAAATTGTGCTTTATTCTTTGCCCATTTTCCACCCTTTCCCACCCCAGTCTGAGTGTATTGGCTCAAGAGATCCTCCAGCACCCCCTTCTTTTCCTGGATCTTCTGCAATTCCACAGAGATCATGGTTATCATAATGCTTCCAAGTGAGCTCTTTCTTTTTTTCCACACTGTGCACAAATACTACATGACTATGCTTTGTAGAATAATTAATTCTACATCAAATGAAAGTGAGTTTTGGCATCTGCCTTGGTTAGGAGCATCTTAAAATCTAATTTCTGCCTTTTGAGGGTTTTGTGTCAAGCTCAGGTCTGGGAGGAACAACATGTGGGCAGGCTATTCTTGTAATTAATTGTTTGCTTTCCCTGGCTGCTGTGAGAATCTGTTCTTTGTCCCATGGATCTGATAACGTCACAACTCGAAGGTTCTTTACAGCCATCGCAGCTAATGTACCTTAATGCATTTGTGTCTCAGAGCCTCCAGACGGGCTCCGAGCCCTTTCTTGTTAACAGAAACCAGAGCAGGGTGGAAGCAGCCGTGCTGATAACCACGCGTTCGAGGCCTCTCCTCGGGACTCTTCCCTCCTGCTTTTCCGTGACCTCTCCCGTCCCCCTCACAGCCTAATCATCCTTATTATGGTCACTAACATCGTGCATTCCCCAATGTTGTTTCTAATCTCACCAGTTGTGCCTGTCTAGGATGTCACTTTTATAAACAGAGTCCTTCTCTTCCCAAAGCACCACGAGAGTGAGCGAGGAATCTTCTTAGGCTCTGGGAGATGTAGGGTTCCTGATTAAGATAACCACAACCCCCAGGTGTGAGGGGCTGGCTTTATGCATGGAGCGAGCCAGTGCTCAAATGTGGCACAGTAACAGCAACAGCTGGAGAATTCACTGTTATTTTTGCCCTTTTGAAATGCTTTGGTTTAAAGCGATGGATGCTAATTGGCGAATTGGTTTAATTTTGGTTTAAAATCATCGCTGTTGGGATCCCAGCTAACAAAAAGCACCATGTGGGAATGCTGAACATCAGAGGCCCCTGGGAGGATCCAGCCCTTCCATCCCCATCCCTCACAGCGTGATTCCCACCTAAGAACACACTGAGTCAAGAGTCCACCCAGCCTCATCGCCTGCCAGAGATGTGGAGGCTTGAACGAAAATAGGAGAGGCACCCAGTGATGCTTGCTCACCTTCCCAGCACCTGGGGCTTAGAATTCCTCAGATCTCAAACAAATATTCATCCTGTAGGTGCAGTGAGCCAGATGCACCCAAATCCATGTTGTCAATGAGTGCATTTGGCCTCTTTGACCATTTTCTGCACAATTTAACCCAAACTGAGATCTAATAGTAACGAATAATTTGTAGAATCATCCATGCTCCCTAAAAAGAACCTTATTTCTGGCATCTTCCAGGTTAAGCAGATGAGAAGGACAGCAAGAAAGGGAATTTCACCAAACTGATGACCTAGAGACATCCCAATAAAACTATTAGGGTATTCAGAGTTAGCTTGGGGGAAAAGCAAGGCAAGGAAGAGAAGCATTCGAGGCAGGAGAAAGCAAACACATGATGGGATGAAATTGGAGCGGGGTTTAAGCAAGGGATCTTTTGTCAGCCAAAGCAGAGAACATAAAACTAGAAGATATCATGGGATCATCAGAATGGCAGCTGGATGTCCTTATCACTCACACTATAACAGCTTTTCAAAGGGTGGAAAAATCCTAACTGAATAACCATTCCTTTTTTATTTTAGTTTTTTTCACAAAGCATATGACTTTCACATTCAGAGGTTTCATTATAACCCCTGGCAACTGAGTGCTAATGGGTTCAGTTTTCATGTCTGCACTTCAGAGTGAAAAAAAGGTCAGAAATGAGTTGCATTTTTCCTCTTCTCATTTAAAAGAAGTGATATTTTGACTTGTAAGGAGCCAAGTGCAGTTCACGTGCTTGGTTTCCTCCGTGCTGCACATAAAAACAGGAAAAGCCAGTCTTTTGGCCGTGCTTCTTTTTATTGTTGGTTGTTTGACATGTTTTTCTATTCCAATTCACAGCAGGGAGCGTTTATCTCCGTTATGAAAACCAGTTGGGCCATTGTTAGGAGAGAAAGCTGCACTTCCCCGGGAGGAAGTCAAGTGTCTGTGCAGGGTGGTAGGAAGGCATTCTGCAGGGCAAGCCAACGTGTGCCGCTGCTGGGGCACTCTGGGCATTCTGAAGGAGAAAACTCAGGTCTGTTCACTTTAAAAAGGCAAATATTGAATCTTAAGGTTTCTCTTGTACTTCCTCTTTCCTTCCAAAACAGTAAGAAATAGTGTTATTAAATTCTTTTTTTTTTTTTTTGCAGTTCTGGTGTTGAAAGCTCATTTTGCCATTTTCCCCCCTAAGCACCAATTCCTTAAACATTCGTGTCAAACACAGTCTGTAGTTGCAGTGTTTTAGGATTTTTCTTTCTCTCTCATGGAGAATACAGATAAACTGTACTTTCTTAATCTCTGTGTTTTGTGTTAGAGGTGTATGAGCCATAACCAATAGGTCTTTGGGGGTGGATTGTCTTTGGCCAATAGACACTTGTTTATTACTGTGTATAAAAAGAACTTCTTGTAAATAAAACCTTCTTCTTCGCCATCTTGAAGCCTGTCTGCCTGACCGCTCTACCTGCTGCCACAAAGCCCACCAACAACAGAAAAGCAACCATAACAGTCAAAATGGGTTTTTAGCTCAAAGGTGTGTGTTGATTCAAAATTAAGCCATGGGCTTATTTGCTTCCACCAGTCAGTCTTTTGGCCAGAGCGTGGGTGACACTACACCTTTGAGAAGACCCATAAATTAAATTCATTCCAGGCGGAATAAATGTGACTTCATCTTCTAGATCAAATAATAAAATGTATTTTAAGTATCATCCAAATCACTCATCAAGGATAGAAAGCTCAGGCTGTGTGATATTTCAAAGGGGGCCTCAGTCAGGAATCAATATATGCTCTTTTTAGCAAGTCAAACTGTGCATGATGTTATTGTCAAAATCAGAATGAAGGCACAGAAAGTCAGATCTTCATCTTGATTTATATTGCATGACTTGGTCATATATCTGGTAGTGTTTAAAATACATAATTTAATTATTCTGCCTTCTTTTACAGTAATTATAGCCAGTGTATTGGGTTGTTATGGTTTGTTAATTTATTGGGTTAATCAAATTATCATGTAATTCTGTGTTTATTATTATTAATATTTCTCTTGGATGAGTATTTGTTTTTATACATGGCTTACAAGCCAATAACAATAGTTTAAAGACTAGAAAGCAAAACAAAGATAAAACATAACTGAATTCTCACCTTTTAAACTGCTAGTCCAATGCTTCATTTTGTGCACTTGCTTTTGGGCTCAGTCTGACCTTTGTAAAATATACAAAAGCAGGAGACCAGACTGCAGAATTCATATTCAGAGTTCTGCCTTGTGGCCTGGGATTTCTTTAAAACAGTGGCTCTTCAATGGATGTTTTAGTGCAAGTTTTTAGTGCAAGTGCCTGTGAATTGCCTGTGAAATTTCCCTTGTTCCTTATGACTTTCGTTCTTTTATTAAGTCCTCAAAAATTCAGCGTACTAGATTGCCTCTGTGGGAAAAATATTGATTCCAAGAGATGTCACAAAGATAAAAAGCTCATTGAATGTAGCTCTTCAGTTCTGGCTGAGGCAAAACAGCAGAACAAGACAAATAATTGGTTCTAATGAAATAAAAATACAAAGCAAACAAATTCCAGATAGGGGGTATTTTTTAGTTTGTTTCCCTAAGACTTAAGAATTCCATATAGCAAGAATTATAAACTTCCTCATCAAACTGTATTAAAGGTCCAAAGTCCATTTCAGACTTGAATTCCTTCACGTTCCAGTTATTTTTATCTGAAGTTATGCAGGACTGCGTCCATGGGTAAATCCTCTAATAGTATTAAACACTACAGATATCCAGCATTTAAAACATCCACTGACATCCACTTCATTGCACAAAAGTGAAAAACCATTTTGGTAACTCTTGACACAATGTACAGTGTAGTTTTTTTGACTGTATGCACTGGAACTATGCAGTTTCTGCAGTTTCTTGTTTATAAAACATACCTTGAGGTAGAAGGGGCAGATGTTTGGGACTGAAGGATTTCCACTTCTATTTCTGGAATAGAAAAGGACCTAGACATCTCTTGAATATTTGGATGGTGAAGGCACTTTGTATTAATACAAATCATATTGTAAGTCTAAAATATTAAGATTTAACTTTGTTGGTCGAGGGGTACAATTAATGCAAGGGTTCAGCGCTTTCCAGGAGAAGAAACTCATTCCCTGGCAATGGATAAATTCCAAAAACATTTTGAAAGACAGATCAAAGTGATTTTGCTGCCTTGGTAGGTTTGCAGCCATTAGCAGAGGTTACTCCCAAGGAGCAAATACTTGCCTTTGAAATGGAGTAGACTGCCTCAGGTATCAGGTGTTTCCGAAAACACTCCCCACAGAGAAACACCAAAAAAAGAATTCCTTATCTCCCATTTCCAAAGGATATTAGTTTGCATATGAAGCCATATCATCCTAAAGTGTCTTTTAGGAAGAAAGTAAAAATATTTCTAACAAGACTACTTAATCTATTTGCTTATTATTTGCTACCTCCTCCTGAGTCTGCTTGACACGAAAAGATAAATGAATGATTCATCAGGCATCAGTATATTCTTCCTTCTTCATAGAAGCGTTTCTTGGAAGGAGCTAAAAATTTTGCTGGAATCTACAATAATATTCTCATGGACTTCAGAAATGGGTAGTTCACACAGGACTGAAATTAATTGAATAGAAATTCAAGATAATACTGAGGAGTCATCCCAGATATTTCATTGAAACTTGGAAAATACAGAGGATACCCTTGAAGATAAGAATATAAAACAAGCTATTGGTGTCTTTGTAAGGCACAACTGGGTGAAATGTCACTAACAAACACAATCACTGTTACCTGTTTTGTGCCTCTAAAATCATTCAAACAGTTTGAAAATAAGTAAATGAAAAAGTGCTATTATCACATGCAACAAAAATCAGCTCTGACTGATTAGCTGTAGGTTCCATTAACAGACCCAAAGCTGATCCTTAGCCTTCAGTTTGAGCAGTTCTTCCCTACATCCATTTTTATTGCTGGTTTTGCCTGCTCGAACCACGCATTAAAATCTGCTGTCATCATAAACCCCTTAACACAAAATCCTGCAGAGCTTCTCATGAGTCCATTGAATCCCTCTCGTATTTGCCTCATTTGGTTCCATCTTGTCACTGCTGTTATTTTTCTGTAATGCAAGAGCATCTGCAGGTCCCCTGCAGGATCAGGGCTGGCTGTGACAACTTTGAGTGAACAGACAGGGAGAGACAGTGCCTGTCCCCAGAGCCCTCTGTCAGGAAAATTAATCCACAAACGCCCGAGGTGTGTGTCCAAAAAGGAGACAGAGGAGTCCTGTAGCTTTATTCATGAATAAAGGGAGAGGTCATGGCCATTTCCCATGGGGTCTCTCGGATTGACAGAGGACGCAGCCTCTTTTATCCGAATTCCCGACCGCAGGTTCCCTCTCTCTTTTCCCCATTGGCTGAGGTACTCGAGAACTACAGATTTCCTGGAACACCTAATTAATATTCATCCCCCCCTAATACAGACATCCCCAATATACATCCCTTTTCTTCTTCTTCTCGTGTCTCTGTTCTTGTAGTTTATTAACGCAGTTTCGGGTAAATCTAATTAGGGAAATTCCTATGGAAATCCTACCTATTGTTTCTTCTATTTCTCAGTGTCAAAGTTACCTTACCAGCAGACTCAGGTCTTATCCTTACCAGCCATTTGTTTGTAAAAACACTCCCTTATTCCTTTCACCTCCCAGCCTAAACAGAGCCATGGGGAAGGCACAAACCCCTCCACAAACCCCTCATACGGTGATTGACATGCTAATTGAAAATTTCTCGTATTTCCAGTTGTTATGTTGTGTTTCTCTGTGGTGTGCTGGTGATTTTCTTGCCACGAAGCCGATCCCAGTTCCTTTCTGTGCTGCTGGAATCCAGCTTGCCAGGCTGATGGGCCTGGGGGGTCATTATTACCTCATAACTGCAGATTCTGTACCACAGTTCTCAAAACCTGACCTGACTTTGACACTATCCCCGAGCTAAGAGGGGACTGAACTGCACTTCCAACCTGAAGGAGTGTACGAGTATGGTTTGTTTTTCTGTTGTTGGTGGGATTTGTGGAAGCAGGTAGAGAGGTCAGGCAGACAGGCTTCAAGATGGCGAAGAAGAAGGTTTTATTTACAAGAAGTTCTTTTTATACACAGTAATAAACAATTGTCTATTGGCCAAAGACAATCCACCCCCAAAGACCTATTGGTTATGGCTTGTACACCTCTAACACAAAACACAGAGATTAAGAAAGTACAGTTGATCGATATACGCCATGAGAGAGAAAGGAAAATCCTAAAACACTGCAACTACATATGAGTCTGTTTTCAGTGGTGACTAAGTCATTTCATTCACACACTTTTTCATAGCTTTGGCAGAACATCATCTGATTCTGAGGGAGCTGATGTCACCCGTTCTGTCAGCCCTGCACCCTTCCCCTGCAGGCAGGAATTTTTAACTGAAGAAAAATGTCAGAGCAACATTTTCTTTAGGAACGCTTCTGCCACTGCTCGCTATTCTGTCCTCTCTTTTTTCTTTTTTCCATTCTCATTCTTTATTATCAAGGAAGTTTTAAAGAAAAGGAGACCTTTTCATCTGAAGAGCTCCTTTTACTCGTGTCACTGCTCCTCACCTGAAGCCCTGAATTGTGTCCCCAAGAGCCTTTTGTGAAAGGCTCACACGGGGTTATGGCTTCAGGTGAGCAACAGGCAGCGGGAGCAGATGGAATCCCAGGAAACAAAGATACAATTCCGATGTGAATCCATCTCCAGACAGAAAGCAAAGAAAATACATCCAGTGAAAACACTCTTTTAGTGAAACCTTATGGTCATGAAGTCAAAGGCCCAAAAGTCAGAAGTTTCAGCAGAAGGGTTTCTGCAGTAACTCTAAGCTTGGCTGGTTTGTTGTATCTTTTAATAAACTTTTAGCTTTTGTGTCTGTCTCCCATCGTGATTTTCTGCTGTGGATCTGAGTTAATGTCTGAGTTCGAAGTTTGTATTCTAAATATCTGACACAAAGCCACCAGGTATGTTAAAAAAAAACAAACCTGAAGTGAAGTTTCTCTCTGAACACTGATTTGAGCTTTCTGATTTTCCAGGTATAAAAAACATCAACAGTTATGTTAAATGAAGAGAAAGCTTTTGTACTAAGTTTTTAATTCAATGCTTTTGAGTTTTTTATACTGTGGTATTATTTTAGTGCACGGTATTTTCTTTACATTAAGAAAAAAAAACCCAAACAACAAAAAGCCCCGAAACAACAACAGCAAAACAAAAACAAAATCAAAAACAAAACCAAAAAAACCCAAAACAAAACAAAAAAAACCAACCAACCAACCAACCAACCATAAAACAAAAAAAACCCCACACATAAAAATTGCAGTCACCTGAAANCCAACCAACCAACCAACCAAAATTACAGTCACCTGAAGGTTTTAATTGCAAAAGGCAAGATAGGTCAGGCAAAGGAGGCTGTAGTAATGAATACGTTGTAATGTGAACTTTCTCCATTCTCTGCTGAATATAGTACAGAAGATAATATCTGAATATATTTTCACTCATTTGGAAGACTCAGCAATCCTAATATAATGCTTATGCATAGAGGCTTGAACTGAGTTTGTGCAGGTACCTAACACATGGCATTTTCTCAGCTTTCTTGGTTGATGCTGCCACCCTACATTATTTTAACAATTTTTATCAATCATTTTTATTTCTGGAATGCATTTGCTGTTGTTGAAAAAACAAAAATGTCCCTTAGCAGTAATGGCACAGTGACATCCTATCCTCAATTCAAGACTTCAGTTGTAAAACTCTTCTGTGGGCCAACACCAAAGGAGATGCAGACACAAACTTTAATATAAAAAAGGTTTTCTCTTTCTTGTCTTACCAGAATCCATTGCAATGGAAAACAGGAAACTTTATGTAGAGGTCTGGTTATTAGAGATCTGTGTCTAATACAGGTGTGACTGCTGGTGTTCTTGATTCTTTTGTTTTGAGCAATGCCTGGGATGACCGTGAGATTGCTGTGCTTAGACGTGAGGCTTGAACTACAAGAAAATCGTGTTAAATCTGAAAAGAAGAACAAAAATATGCCCTTCCCCCACCCCTCCAAAAAAAAAAAAAAAAAGTAAAATTGGCACACTGTGCCCATGATTTGGGTGCTGTTTGAAACCCTCCTGAGGGAAAGTTGATGCTGTTAAAAGGATTTTTGTGTGAGCAGAAATGGTGGTGCAGAACAGGGTGGTAAAAGCCATTGGGAGTCTCCAGCTGGGGCTGAGCTCCTGCCTGAGGTGTTGGGGCACCCCAGGGACCCTGCTGGGAAATGGAGCTGGGACCACACTGGTTCTGAAGGCAGCACTAACGTTGTGGTTTGGGAGGAGTCGGATTTATTCATAATTTGTGTACTTGGAGCTTTGTGTGCTGGGCAGCACATCCCGCTCTTGTTGGTGTTAACTGCAGTAGGAAATAAACACATAACCCCCCATCTACTGCCATCTGCCTCTAGCACTATGTATTCTAGAAAACAAAATGAAATCATCTATGCAATAAGAGAAACTGCTTACGACTTGACTTTATTTCACCTTAGATCTCCGTGTTTTCAAAAATGTTAAACTGCTTGGTATTAATCAAGCCAAGCTGGTTAAATTTGCCTTTTAGATATCTAAAATGGAACTCTGTTTTATAGCTTGCAATATTGTTTTTTAGGAAGATGAAGTTTTGAGAACCTTTGACTGATCTGTAGTAAAATATTTTACTGCAATTTCATTTTCCTGAACAAATATTTGTAGAATAAAATTTATGGCATAAATTTCAAAGCCTATCTAATAATTTCATGTACAAATATTTATATACATGGTCCCAAGGAAGTTAAAAATGTAATGTTTTTATAGAAAATATACAATACAGCATATACTCTCCATACAGTATATATTACCAAAAATGAGGGAGGAGGGAAGTTTCTTTCAGTAGCTCTAAGAAAAGAGTTTTCATTTAAAATACAGCTGATAAATGTTAGCAAACTGAAATTTTATTTTGTAGTACTAATACACCAAGAAATTCAAAAGAAGATGCTTTTGGTGGTGATTAGAAAATGAAACAGCGACTGCAAGTGTAGGAACTCTGTGTGTTCGAGGGCAGCCTTTGGCCACTAAATCTTCTGTCCCACACATCATCCATTCAAATTTATTGCTTTTCACGGTGAGCAGTCAGAGGTTGCTACTCACAGAGTATTTGGGGAGAAGTTTGTAATGCAAGTTAAACCCAGACTTGACTCCTTTCATGGAGCCCTCGTTGTAAAAAGCTAAAGCTGAGCTCAACTCACTCTGACCCTCAGCGAGGAATGTGCCGGTGCCCTGAGCTCAGCCGAAGGAGATGAGTCCTGCCATGCATAGGATGTAAATAATCCTTATGGATAATTCCACATTGTCTATAAATAGTAATGGAAATAGAAATAATTTTCTATTCTATATTTTCTATAAATAATCCTTATGGAAGCGAGCTCCCAGCCAGCCAATTCCCCTGCTCTGATTCTCAAATCAGCACGGGCTCCTTGCAGATTTGCAGTTACAGCCCTTGGTTCCCCATCCTGCCCGGCTTTACCTGGATTTTCCCAAGCTGTCAGATGCCTTCTGGAGCACGTGGGGTCTCTGGGCTGGAGGATTCAGGCAGGCTGAGGCCAAACAGCACAAAACTCTCCAGGACTGATGGGCAGCTCCTGCTCCAGCTGCACAACCCTCACAGAGCTGCGTCAGTCTCACTCCAGTGCCCAGGAAAATAATGGGAAAGAGTATTCTGGGAGGTGTTGAAAAACACCTGGAGGACAGCAGTGCTGGGTCACAGCCAGCACGGTTTTGTGACGGAAAGTTCTGCTTGTGAAAGCTGATTTCTCTCTGTGACAGGGTAACCCACCCGGCTGATCCGGGAGAGCCCCAAGATGAATCTTTTTGGATTTCAGCAAAGCTTTTGATTGTTCCCCCCAGGATCCTTCTGGACAAACTGTCCAGCCCCCAGCTGGATAAACACATGGGATGGGTGAGGAGGAGGCTCAGGGTTTGGGCACAAAGGGTGACAGCGGCTGGGGTGGCACCAGGCTGGCACTGGTCACTGGGGCTCTGCAGGGCTCGGTGCTCGGTCCAGTGCTCCTCAACATCCCCGTTATGGCCTGGATGTGGCACTCCGAGGGACACTGGGCAGTTCTCCAGTGACACTGAAATGAGAGGAGCTGTCAGCTCTTGGGAAGGCAGGGAGGCCCTGCAGAGACCCCTGGACAGATCAGAGAGCTGTGGAATTCCACCAGCCATGGGGAGTTGAAAGGGAAAGTGCCGGATTCTGCACCCGGGATGGGGCAGCCCTGGATGTTCGGACACACTGGGGAAGGAGAGGCTGGAAAGCAGCGCCAGGGAAAGGGACCTGGGGGTCCTGGTCCGTGGGCAGCTGGACATGAGGCAGCAGTGCCCTGGAGCCAGGAGGGACATCCCTGTCCTGGGGGCACCAGGCCCAGCATGGCCGGCCAGGCCAGGGAGGGATTGTCCAGTCTGCTCGGGGCTGGGGCGGCCTCACCTCCAGCACTGGGGGAAGTTCTGGGTGCCACAATATCAGAAAGACATAAAGCCATCAGAGAGTGGGCAAAGGAGGGCACGAGGATGGGCAAGGGCCTGGAGGGGAAGCTGGTGAGGAGCGGCCGAGGGCACTTGGTCAGTTCAGCTGGAGGAGGCTGAGGGGAGCCATGGCAGTTCCAGCTCCTGCTGAGGGGAAGGGCAGGGGCAGCTCCGAGCTCTGCTCTCTGCGACAGGGACAGGGAGCCTGAAGCAGTGTCAGCGATTTAATGCCTTTTTTCACAGTGGTTCTGACTGTGTGACCAGGTGAAACGCTGTCATCTATTGTGGGAAGAGCCTGAGCAGCTTGATGGTGATATTTCTTTAACCTCAGTGTGTTTATTGATCATTAGTCTAACCACCTGCTGGATTTTTATACGGTAAAAGTGAAGGTAGTGCTCTTGGTAGGAATTTGAAAGTGGTGGAAGGAGATAGCCAAAGACTGTCCTAGAAATACTCATGGTTACCGGGAGATGTTCATATTCATACAAAATCTACAGGCTGGGAGGCGGGGGAAAACTAATTCTGATTTTTCACAGGACTGCTCACGGTGAACACCAGGTTATTCTTAAGGATTTCAAGATTTCAGATTGTGATTACTGTTGAGTTTCTTTTAAATCAGAATTGAACAAAGTAATCTGAATATGCCTCTTACTAATGAGTTCAGGACTGTGACGTTGGGCAAAAGAAATAACCCTAAACACTTTGAGGACCATTAACTTTAATGTTTGCCTGATGATGAAAGAATAGTCCTGGCTCTTTGTGTGGGCTTTACAGTGCATTTCTTTAGCAGTGTGACGGCTTTCATTTGGAAACATTCAAAGGTTCAAAATTAAGAAGTGCTGCTATAATGCACACTTAATTATTGAATGGAAAACATCTCACTTTACATCCCATCTCCGATTTTCAATGGCAAGTGTTATGGGATAGAGCAAAGCCTCCATGAAATGAGCAGTTGCTTATTTTTTTAATGTGTTTAGGCTCCTGACATAGTCTGTTAGAGTTGATGGCTTGTTTATTTTTGCCCCATACAAGATATAAATGTAATAGTTTTGCTTCACAAACCCAGGATTATTCCAGGTGATGTTAATGAGAGCAATCAGTCTGATTTCGTTCCCAAAGTCAAACATCTACACCTTTTTTTCAGTCATGTTTGTTTTGTTTTTTTCCAATACTCTGTAGAAACTTGACTTCTCACAGATATATCCGATTTGTCTGTCCTTCATTCAAAAAATCCCAAATTTGAACTTACTCTTCTGTGTAAGGGTTAATTTCACCTCTGCTAATATTATATGGCTCTATCAGTTATTAATGCAGTCAACTCATAAACTCAGTTTAGGGGGTACTGGCCTTGGAAGAACTTTCCAGGAGACCAATATATCAAATCAATTCTGAAGTCCCTTGACCTCAGGATAGAATTACAGGTTTATAATTTACTCAACACTTACATGACCCAGAGAACAAAGGATTGCCAAGTCAGTCAAAACTAAATTACTCTTGACCTTAAATTAGTCATTTTCATGCTATTAAAACTATGGCTAAATCACTTTTCAGAGATTCTTCTGAGCTTATAAATCATGTTTGTATTTTTCCATATTTATGCTCATAACCTAGAACTATGCATATACTTTAGTGCATGTTTAATTATTTTCTGAAAGTTACCAAAGAGCTTAATCCATGCAAGTTTATTAAATGTGGGTTTATATATGTGCATGTCGCCAAAATGCCCAATTTTCTCGTGAATAATATGAAAATATGTCATTAAATCATTCATTTCTTTTAATTGCATAATCAGGCTGCCATGTTTTAAACTCTAATTTTGAATATAGTTTGATAGCTGTCCACAGCCTCTGTGCTCAGGGAAATAACTCACGCACAGAACTCCTTCTATGTGGGTTTGCAGAATCAAGCCCTGCATTAATTCTGAGCAGATCTTGGCCTCTGCAGGTATTTCTCCTCAGTCATTTGGAAAGTGAGGAAGTTCCTCATTCCCCAGGTACTTCCATTAAAGAGCTATTTTGGAAGGTGTAGGAGAGGCGTGTAAACACTTTCAAGGTTTAACTTTTACGGCTGCCAGGAATGGAAACTGCAATTTCAAAATGTGACCTGAGGTATCTGAAAAACAGCACACAGAGATCAAGTGTTTTTTTAAAATTTCCCGTGCATTTTCAAGAGTCGACATAGTCTGTAAGTGTCCATTATCAATTATCTTGATTATGTTTGTGACACTTTATAATTCAGGGAAATTATTCAGCTGTCACTCAGACTCAGCTGGTTCACCAGCTCATCAGACACAGGTGATTGTTCTGCAGAAAACACATTTAAAGATGGGCTTGGGTGGAATAAAATGGCTTTATTTCCCCTGTAGTTCTCATGGCATGAGGCTTGAAAATTTGAGAAAGGTTGAAGTGATCATAATAGAAATTTTAAGATTTAACAGAGAGGAGCTTAAAACTTGAGATGATGTGGCTTCATGGCTGAGAAGACTGGTAATAGGAGAGATGAATTATTTTGTTAAATGTGAAGTAGATCATGTTCAGAAATGGTGCTGATTCCTGGTTTGTCAGCCTCTGCTTGGTGTCATGTGAAGTGGGGTACCTTTGATTCATGGAGTGTTGTGTAAATGTCTCTTGATTTCTGTCTGCTCTGATTTGCACTTCTGCCCTGAGGTTTGCTTCGAGTTTCAGGCTTGGGCAAACTGAAATTGTCGAAGAAAATTCACTTTAAATTGCAGCCTTTCAAGTGGTTTTGTTTCGAATCCATGCCAAACCTGAGATTTTGCATAGTTTCTTTCTGCATAATAGCCAAGCAAAAAGATAAATTGCGTCAAGCTCCTTTAGAATGGGGTTGAAGTTTATGGGTTTGTGAACTTTTAGAAAACTACACCTGTAATTCATTATTAAACCAGTTCAATGTTGTGAGGACTTGTTGGAGGACAGCAGAATGCTGGGAAACTTCTGAGCAGGAGAATTTATTTAGAGGAGAAGAAGCACGTTCTTATTTCAGCTCCACGTGGGTGATGGTCATGACTTTTGCACTTTTTTGAGCACTGAAATTCTGGGCTCTGGTCGGTGAATGCTTGAGCTGCTGCCTCATCTCTGCAGTCAGTTCCTTCACATCCAGAATAAAGCCAGTTGCTCAAGGAGAAGATGAAGCTGATTTGAGGCAATAGTTGTGTGTCTGTTGCTTGGATTAAAAAAATAATTCCATTTCAGTGGGAGTCTTGATAGCCTCATTCCCAGTTTTTATTTCATTCTTATACAGAGCTCCCAAGAGGAGTTCTCAGATTGTTGTCACAGAATAATCAGTGGAAATGTGTCAAGTGGAATAAAGATCCCCTCGTTTTTTGGGTTTTCTTTGAACATATTTCTGTATCTAGATCTTAAAAACAGCCTTCAGCAGTGCTAACACAATTAATTGTTTGTATCAAATGTTCTAATTACAGCAATTCAGGTGGTTAGCCACCTAAATGAGTGCATAATTATTTGGAAACACTTTTGATTGCAGTACTGCCATCCTCAAGGCCCAATTAAAATTAAAAAAACACAAACAAAACACACACCAAAAAAAATCAAACCCCAAATGGTCGAGACTTTGAAGCACTCGTAGCTATTATCCTGTTAATTAGATCACCTCATATGCACTCAATAGTCTTTTCCTTCTATCAGATATTCATTTGCTAATAACTTTCAGTGAACAAAGAGCTGATGATCTTTCAAGGGGAAGAAAAAAAAAACACTTTAAAATGGAGTTTTTCCATGAGAAAACTTAGGGGGTTTTACTAATTTAATTTTGTAACAGAAGGAGTGAAAACAAAACTCACTCGATGCAGGCGGAGTTCAGGACCCTGTTATTGTGGAAAATTGTCAAAATCTGTTCCAATATTCGAACTGAGTCTTCCCAGGGTGATTTGCTGTTTCATGGGGCTGATAGCATGGATATGCCATTCATTAATAGTGGCCTGAAAATCAGTTTTCATCTTCTCTGAGACACGTGGTCTTCATTCTGCACCAGGTGTAGGGCTTGTCTTGAGGGGAGAGTCCCAGCTACATGGAGGAGAAAGGGCATAAACCAGATAAAATGTATTCATTTTATAGGAGGAGAAAATATTTCCTTTTTGGAAGAAAAAGTGTATTTTAAATGATGGGGGGAGGGGAATTGAAGCATATTATCATTTCAGGCTCCAACGCTTTCAGAATCTTTTGTTTCATAATGACTTTTAAAGTATTTTTCCTTTGTGTTAGGATGGAAACAAAGACAGGAAAATCAGAATTCCCCAGAGCATGAAGGCACAGATTTCCTCACTTACATTGAAAACAGAATTTTTCCTGTTCTTTAATAGTAAGTCACAAGCAATTGGTATATGAACACTTTCCTTCTGTTCATCCACTGGCTGAGCTAAAGGTCTGCCAGAAAAATAAAAACACCAAGAGATAGCATCTTTTCCTGAAAGTAAAGAAAAAATGCACAGCCTTTGAACAGAAAGCAGTTTCTCAATGAGCAAGTGAAATCTCTCGAAATAAGGATTTCAGCAAAACTTCTGGTTTTGGGGATTATTTTCACAAGTGATGGTTGCAACTCTTAGAAAGATATTTATTTCTATAGTAAACCATTGATAAGCACTGCATATTTTCAGTATTAGGCAAGTGAGACCTGTAGGATTTTTATGCATGTTCTTGCATGAAATACAGGGTGGAAAAATAATACGTGTCTGTGGTCACGTAAAGTTCCCCGTGAGGTTCTAAGAGTATGATCGCTGTTGTCTGCAAAATAGTTCATGCACACTTTTTTTTAGAATTTTTTTTTTTTAAGATATGTGATTTTTGTCTGGCTTTGAAATGGCAGCTCCTCAAGTGGCAAAGCAATATCCTTTCTTGGCATGTGGGCTTGTAGAAAGTGGCGCTGGAGCTCCAAATGGGTTGTGATGGAAGTTTGCAAGGACCTTGTGAGAATATGTGTGGTTTTCAGAAGAGCTTTGAAAGGCGGATTTGCAGGTGATCAAATAGGAGATCAGTTTGAGAACCAGTTTTCAACGGTTTTTTCTGCTGGTATAAACTGGTTGTTGGGTCCACCCAGCACCGTGTTTGTGAGTGCCTGGGTGTGGGATGTGAATCTCTGAAACTTGCCATCTTCCAGAGAAATGGCCTGGCCCTCCACTGCTGTTTTATTTGGAGCTTTGGGACACAACAACCAGTTCAGAGCAGCACCTTGTGCCCCACCTCAGGGTCCTGGTGTGGGATGTGAATTTCTGACACTTGCCATCTTTCAGGGAAATGGCCTGGCCCTCCATTGGTGTTTTCTGGAGATTTGGGACACAACAACCAGTTCAGAGCATCACCCTGTGCCCCACCTCAGGGTCCCAAGTGTGGGATGTGAATCTCTGAAACTTGCCATCTTCCAGAGAAATGGCCTGGCCCTCCAGCAGTGTTTTCTGGAGCTTTGGGATACAACAACCAGTTCACAGCAGCACCCTGTGCCCCACCTCAGGGTCCCTTCCATGGTGTGCAGGGCTGTGTGATGCTTTGCTGAGCCCTCCTGCTGGGATCTCCTCAGGATCCCGCTGCCACCGAACCTTTGTGGCCTTTGGGAGCTGACAGTGACCAGGATCTTTTATTTCTCTGTGAATGATTCGGATTTATTTCCTCTACTCTGTCTCCTCACCAGAGTGTCTTAAGACTCCAGCCTTGTTCTGTATTTTCCTACCATCACCTCTTCATGGCCTTTTTCAGTTCCTGACTGATTCTGTTCCTTTGTGTTCCTGAATTGGGTATTTTCAAAAGCTGTTCATAATTGTGCTGTGATGTTCATGGTCCAGCACCTGCCATCCTCACAGGGCTTTTTGTGCTGGTTTTTCCTTCCTAACTCTCCCACACACAGACCTTCCCATTCATTCTCCATTCCTGCCAGTCTAAGCATTTCCATTATGAATCTCTATAATTACTGGTAGCATGATTTAAACCACGGGCAGAAAAATAATGAAGAAAAAAAAGAAAAAGTTGTAGGATTTCAGTCTCCCCTCGCAATTCCACAGAGAGCAGTACTGTCCTCTCTCTTCCCTACAGCAGAGCCTGGTGTCCCTGCCAGGCCATGGGCAGTGCATCTGGCACCCCTGAAGGTCCCTGGAACAAAGACAGGCCTGGAAAAGGCTAAAATCGCCCTCCTACTCCAGTTGGAGAGAGGAGCCTAGAAGCTGAATACTGACAAATTTAAATTAAAAATAAGGCACTTTTTAACAGTATATAAAGGTCTTTCTATCAAGGCCAGATGCCTTTCTGGAAAGTTACTTTAGTCCTACACAAGGTTTTTGGCTCGGGGCAAGGGCAGCTGTGTGAAATGCAATCCCCTGCACTGCTGAGCAGGTCCCATTTATGATCGAATGGTCCTGTTTGGCTCGGATGCTGTGGGTGTCCTGCCCTGCTGAGGATCTGGGGAGCAGGGAACGGGTTGGGATGCTGTGGGTGTCCTGCCCTGCTGAGGATCTGGGGAGCAGGGAACGGGTTGGGATGCTGTGGGTGTCCTGCCCTGCTGAGGATCTGGGGAGCAGGGAACGAGGTCGGATGCTGTGGGTGTCCTGCCCTGCTGAGCATCTGGGGAGCAGGGAACGAGTTGGGATGCTGTGGGTGTCCTGCCCTGCTGAGGATCTGGGGAGCAAAAGAACGAGTTCCTCCCGCACGGCTCAGGTGCTCAGGACAGCAGGAGCAGGGCTGTGGAAGGGAGAGTGCTATGGGAAAGTCTCTGCTCCAGGGTCAGTGCCCTGGCCCTTCATCCCAAGCCTGCAGAGCAGGAGCCCTTGTTTCTTATCACCACTAAGGGATAAACATATTGTCACTACTCTGGTTTTTTTCTTTTCTGCTGAGTTTTTCTGTAAATAAAACGCGACTTTATTTGGGACTGCTAATTGCCTTAAAATCCTTGTGACACCTCCTCGACTTAGACAGGTTTTACAGCTATTTTATAGATGTATAAACTAGAGCCCAGCCAGGTAAAAGAACTCGAACAAGATCACCCAGAGGCACAGAGGCCGGTTAAACCAATCAGTTCAAGAACGCAGGAGTTGTGTTTCCATAGCCCCTGCTGCAACTACTAAATCACAAGAACTCCTAAGGAAAGATCCTGCCAAAAGCCACTGGTTTTTTGTTTTTTTTAAACCACAAGAAGTATTTTGCTTAATTCCGCAGGGTCTCTCCCTAGTGCTTGGTGCAGATTAATTAATTATGCATTTTTAAAAAGAAATGTAGAGCCTTGGGCAGCCCAAAAGCCATTGAAATTTTAATTCTTGGAACTATTCCCTGACTTGACTGTTATCCAGTTCCTATTCAGGCAAGATAGGAATTAAGATTAATGACCCCAAACAAACTGGTATTTCAGAGAATCAGTCTTTGCCAGGCATTATATTCTCATGACAGAAAATCATTGAGGCATAAATACAGCGCTCAGTCATTGGTGTATATTAACAACACCACGTTGTTCCCATAAATACTGAATACAGTGAAGAGGAAAACGAAGTCTTAAAGTTCATTAATTTCGGTCATGGCATTTTTTTAAAGTGAGGACAGCAGAACCTCTGGAGTAAGGCTGTCCCGTTCCTGTGCTGCACGGATGGCAAGGATATTCATATTCCAGAAAGGCATCTCTGAGGAGTTGTTTGGGTCGGTGATGGCTGTCTCTGCAGGGTCTTTCACCATCTAGATGTTCTCTAGGCTTTTTTTTAAATATGAATGATGAAGACCAAGTTTTAAGGAGAGAGAAGTGAAAAAAAACCAAACCAAACCATTAGCTGCTGGGATCAGTGAGTGTTGTATAGGTGGGGTAAAAAGGTGACATTTTCTGCCAGCATCTGTCCACATCCCAAGAAGGGGTTTGTGGCTTGAGTGTGTTTTCGAAGCAAATGAGAACTGACAGGGAGACAGGAGCATTTCACCCGTCCTGGCACAAGAAGTAGTGATGGTCAGCACTGATATAGGAAGTTATTGGGGCAATTTCTAGAAGCTGTTTATTCAGGGGGAAAAAAAAAAAAAAAAGAAAGAAAAGAAAAGAAAATCTTTCTGTGTTTGCACTTCCACACTGAAAAGACATCCCTGTGACATCATCTAGTTTGTTCTGACATTGCAGAAAGAATGGAAGAAATAAAATGGCAGAAAGGAGACCAGGGAGTTTTATTTTGCTGCCAACAAAAAACAGAGGAAAGATGGACCCACAATATCCAATGGCTACTTTAGTTCTCAGACACAGTTCAGCAGATGAGTTGTTGTTCAAGGGCAGTTGGGCTCCCAGACACAAGAGCATTCTGTAGTAAGCTTAATTACTCATTTTAATTATGCATTTTAATTAGCAGGGGACTAACACAGTGCTTTTCTCCCACTTTCTCAATAAACCCACTTTGTAATATCACAGAACAAACTTGTAACTGAAAACTCCAACTGTCTGCGGTCCAGAAAAACAACTCCAAGTTCAGGGGCTTTTCTTCTTCACGAAATCACATTCAGTGAGCAGGTTACATCCAGCTCTGATCACTTTCAGGAGCTTTTTCCTGACTTTATTCTGTTCCTGGACAACGTGAAGAAATCACCCTGCACTGCTGCATCTCCCAGTGGCGTTTCCTTTGCCAAGATATTGCCTGGCCTGTTGTTCCCTCTGAAGGATGTCCTAGTTCTTCCTCTGCTGGCAGTTTCTCCTCAGAGCTCTTGTCCTATCCCTGCCCTGTCCTCCTTGCCCCTAAATTCCCTGCTGTAGGAAATCTGCTTTCTTTCCCATTCCTTCAGGGAAGGCCAGGTTAGAGGGGCAGGTAGAAGCAGAGGCAGCTGTGTTCTGGAAGGAATTCAGAGTACATGGGATGAGTGGGTGGGTGAAGACAGCAGATGCCACCAAATCATCATTAAAACACCAGATCCCAGAAAGCAGCCCTTCACAAACTGCTCTCTCTCCCTTCTGTGCTCTGTCCTACCTGGGGCTGTACCTGCTCAGGGGAGCTCTGCAGTCTGCAGTGTTCCTTCACAACCTGAGGCTGTCAGCAGAGCAGCCTGAAGCCAAGCAGACCTCCAGGCTGCTCTGCTCTGAGGGGAGCCAATCCTAATTTATTTGTCACTTTGAGCCAAACACGGGCTCGCAGAGGTTCAGGTAAGGATATGGTTAGAATGGAGATGAGGTAGGTTTAAGGTGGAGTTGTGATGAGGGATAAAGGGAAAAGGAAAGTTGTGCCAGCGTTTTCTGAAATGCTCCCTCAGGTTTCAGTGCAAACAGCATCTTATATAATTTCCATGGTGTAAGTGGTGGAAATGCTCCAGAAGTATCTGTTCTTTACAAGGCTTTGATGAAATGTTACAAGACTGGAAAGCTCTCGTGTTATATTTATGTTGTACTTCTCTGCTGCCCCTGGCTTGGGATGAGCTCTGGAATCAGAATCATCGCCTGACAGTTCCAGGTGTTTGCATGTCAGACTCAAGCTGCAACCTTCCCTTAACTCATGTGGTTTAAAAGGCTCGAGGCATTTTTTCTGGCTTGGCTTAGCTGAAGGCAATAATATTTTCATTTATAGGGAAGGGGATATTTTTTTTTCTTTAAATTTGGACATTGCAGCTTCCCTCAGTCTTAAAACCACATGACATAAGCTCCTTTCCTTTGTGATGAGAACCATCTCCACCACTTTTCTCCATCAACAGAAGGTCCACATTGTGTGTGTGTGACCTCACCTGCTGCATCTGCCTGCAAGCTCACTGATTTTATCTTTCTGATTTCTCTTTTCCCACCCTTCTTGTCCCTTGCTTTCAGTGCAAATAAAATTTCCTTTAAATTTTACCTAATAAAGTATCAGCCCACTTGAGATAATTGTACATGGAAAAAAAATTAAAGTTAGGTCTAGGAATCAATGTTCTTCCCACACACAGAGCTGGAAAGCGAATACTCTTAACCAAATGTGATGGGAAAACAAAAAGGCAGACGGAGGGCTGAGTTCTCCAATAACTTCTGTACATTTCAGCTGCCGTCACTGCTCCAGCCCCTGTTTGTGCTGGCTCAGGAACTGATGGCGAGTGGAGAGCTCCAGACTGGATGATGCTGTCTGTTGCTCTGGGCAGGTGTTACCACATCGTCCAGGGACCAGGATTAAAGCAGAGTTCCTGTGACTCTGTACGTGTTTTCCTGCTAAGCAATCCAAATCTGACAGAGAAATGAAGCTCAGCAGTAACCCAAGTGTAGTTGCAGTGTTTTAAGGATTTTTCTTTCTCTCTCATGGAGAATACAGATAAACTGTACTTTCTTAATCTCTGTGTTTTGTGTTAGAGGTGTACAAGCCATAACCAATAGGTCTTTGGGGGTGGATTGTCTTTGGCCAATAGACAATTGTTTATTAGTGTGTATAAAAAGAACTTCTTGTAAATAAAGTGCTCTCTTCGCCATCTTGAAGCCTGTCTGCCTGACCTCTCTACCTGCTTCCACAAATCCCACCAACAACAGAAAAGCAAACCATACCCAAGCACTGGGAGCCCGTATCCTCACACCAATTTTGCAAACTGGGATGGAGAGCTATAATTAAGTTAAATAATAAACACTTACTAAGTGTCCTTTATTTTCCACAGCTCATGATGTGAATAACTGAATAACTCCTCTAATTCATGACACCTGAATAAATGTCAGGAAAACCAGTCTGGAATTCATGTTCCACTATCTGCAGCCACCCTGGCCAAAGTCCATCCCCTGATTCCGACACTGAAGTCAACTCTAATGATTAAAAAATGCTGCTGGACTGAAAAGGGCATCCCACTGATAACAGCCTTGTTTGGAGACTTGAGCTGTGCCTCAGCATGGCCTGCAGGAGTTGGAACTCTGCCTCACTTTAGGGTCCATTTGAGTGTCTCTTTTTCACTTAAAATACTCCCTGACTGCTCCAAAGCACTTTAAGCTGGAAGTTATCAGACTCTGTACGAAAGAAAAAAAAAAGCACATCTGAACTGGCCAGCACCAGCTTCTAACAAACAGAATGCTATATAAAAATCAGATTATAAAAACACCCCTGTGGGATAGTTTCTGCAGTTGCTTTGGATTTCATCATCTGTATTTCCTCCTTTGGTTCATTTTCAACAAAAAGAAAATGTTTGGCTTCTTTGGCTTAAGCTACCGCCTTCCTGCAGTTAAAAAAAAAAAAAAAATTCAGTCTTAAATCCATCCAAGTGTTTTAGCTGCAAGTGACAGCTTTCAGTGCTGCCTGAGGCCTGAGCAGAGGAGCAGAGCAAGGCTGCAGGGGCACTTGGGAGCAGCTCAGGGCATCCTCAGCATCCCCCCATGGCAGGGACTGTGCCAACATCCCAGTGCCACGACAGCACCGCTCCCGTCCTCCCTGCCCTACCCCAGGGACAGCCCAGCAGCCCAGCTGGGGACCACTCGTTGTCATTTAGGGTAAGTGAGCCCTTTTAAAATGGGGCATCCTGCTGAGAAATCGTGGGGCAGAGAGGAGAGGAACTCACCCTGCTTTGCTCCCATAGCCTTGGGTTGTGTCGAACACGTGGTTAGGGATGATGGCAGTGCCATTTGTGGATCCAAGGATGTGTTACTGCAGTAGACATTTCATGGCATCCATTATAGCTGCAGGTGTTCCAAGCTTCCATTATTAATCTTTTTATAACTTTCATGTATAACTTTCCCAAAGCCAGATCGCTTCTGTTAGAATGTCATTTTGTTCTCCTTTATGACGCTTTTGAGGGGAAGGGTTTGACAAAACCTTATTTCCTGTTGTTTAGATTAAAAGCTGGAAAAGCATGGAATTGTGTGTCAATAAAACTCTAATTATATACTTTTGAGCCAATCAGACACACAAAATAACACTCAATAGTTACCCCACCCCACCTCAGTGTGGTGAGCTCCATCCTCATGAGGTCTAGAGCTCATGCTGGGGTTTCTGCATCAATTTTTTAAAATAATTTAATTTTTCAAAGTGCTGGAAAGCACCTCCTTGGACGTGCGTGGGTGCCACTGCCCTCTGGTGCACAGAGACAGGAGAGCTTGGCTGCTCTGTGGGGGCAGAGGTGTGGGTGGGGGACAGAGGTGTGGGGGACAGAGGTGTGGGACCCACCCACCCCCGTCCTACCCAGAGCAAGGGCTCAGCTCCTGCTGGCTGCTTTCAGAGCCAGGCTATGGAAGGGGCTCAATCCAAACCCCTGAGGGAGCTGGAAACCACAACCCCTGTGCAGATCTGTCCCTTTTAATCTCATTTCCACAGCAAATGCCACACAGAAATATGTGAATGTGGTGTTGTCTCATGGGTTGCATATCCCAAAATATCCAGGGAGATTGGCTGCACGTGGTGCTGTGCTCCTGCTGGGCACTGCCAGAGCAGGGCCTAAAGCATCTCTGGCCTTTTGTTCTCTCCTGGAGGATGGTTCTGGCACATGGCAGACTGGCAGCTTCAAGGCTGAAAGAGTTTTTCCTAATCCAGGGGTTTGGCATAAAACAAGGTTTAGCAGGGTAAATGTATTGGGCTACGTTTGGGGATAAATGTCACCTGGTCAGCAGTAGCTGTAATTGTCTATGTTGGACATCAGTGATGGGAAACCCATGGAAATCAGCTAAAAACACAACAAATATTTAGGATCACAGCCACACTGCCCCAGCCCCATGAGGAGGAAAGCTCTGCTCGCTGTACAGGGCAGGAATTGATCTCATCTGCCGCTGCTCTCTGTCACCTGGAGCTGCTGTGCTCCTTAGGGACTTACTGGGGCAATCCAGATGATTTATCCACGTGTCCCACTCTATGGATTTGCACCTTTTCCATCAAAGTCTGTTTTCACACATTTCTGACTCTCAGTTTAACACTTGGGAGCATCAAATCGGAACGGTCACTTCTGTTTCAGAATTTGCTCCCGATGAGATTGGTGTGAGTTTTGCCAGCTGGAACAGGACGATATCGAGTGCTTTGGAATGACAGATGGGTGACCTTCTTAGCTCTGTATCACAAATAAATGACTTTTCTCTCCAAAAATGAGGCCTGTTGAGTCAGTCTCATGGTTTTGAACACTTTAACTTGATAACACAATGGAAAAATTTCTGTAGCCCTGACTTCTGCTGAAGGAGGGGAATTAGGAGGAAATTACTGCCTTGGTTTGGTTCCATCTCTGACTTCTTTAGGCTTGTCTATTTAAGCCTGTTTAAACAGAGCCTGAACCACCTCATATGGATTAGCCTAATAAAAAACCCTCAAGGACATAGATGAAGTTTCACATCATTTATTTCTAGGCAAGGATTTCAAGTTTTTAACTGGGACACAAGGGAGGTAGGCTAACCCCTAAACCTGAAATGGTGATTCTTTTCTGGTTATTAAAAAAAAATAAACAGTTGTAAGAGCTGACAAAGATTTCTCTATCAAGTCTGTGCCATTTGCAAGCAGAATGTCACCTCAGTTCCAGTCAGCAGCCACAGGAGCTCAGCTGGGGCCCTGAAGGTCAAGCTGAGAGGTTTTTTTTTCACTATCATAAAGGTCCTGCAGGCTAAACTGCTGCTAGCCTGTCAGTGACACTTCTGAAACCCCTTTTTTTTCCCCAAAGAATAATTATAAAAGTGAAAAATTATGGTAATTCTTAAAACAGAGTCCCTGCTTGTTTAGCCTTTTTTTTCCTTCACTTTGAAATAATCCACTGTAATCTTTCCACTTTTTAAAGACTTTGTCTCCAAACTGTGGCACCCACGTAGGTGGCCAGGCCAATACTTCCTTTTCCCCAGCCAGACATGCTGGGATGAGGCAGCAGATTTTGTTTTTAGGAGACTCGAGAATCTTGCTGGAAAGTTTTCCTGGGATTATCATCACATGTCAAGGTTGATGTCCATATAGAACATAGATTTCCCAACAACACAGCTTCCCTGGAAAGAAGATTTTATTTCCTTTGGTTCACTCATTTTGAATGAATAAAAAATCCATGGGTCCGGAGTCAGTCCTTAAAGAAAATACTCATTCTTAGAATTACCGTGTTCCCGCTTCCTTTCTACCCTCCAAAATTCACTTTAGAGAAGAGGGTGTGGTCATTAATTGCCAGCCAAATGGCACAATTAATGTTTTGTGAATGCAGGATCCTCTGGGTGAAGTGATAGAGTTGAGTTATAAAATGTCCAGTTCTATGTTTGAATACCAGAACAGACACACACACGTGTGCTGAGGGCGAGAGGGTGTGGTGTGTTTTGTTTTTTGGTTTTTTTTTTTTAGGATGTAACACTTCAATTTTTCTTTCCTTCTCAGGGAGCTCAAAGTACTTTTTAAAAGACTTCATTTCGGTGCGATAGAGCTCGTGGGCAAACACTCCATAAACGCAAAATAAGGAATGCACAAAATAAGGAATGTTCTTCAGACTGAAGCCAGTTGTGTGCCTAATCCCCTCCACATGCATTATCTTTGTACACCTGCTTCCAGCATCTCCCTGATCGGTTTGGGATCCCCAGAACCGCGGCACACAGGAAGGCAGAGCAGCAGGAAGGAGCAAACCCGCACACCCAGCGTGCCACGCTGCGGTTCTGCCCTCTAAACACAAAATTTTGGTGCTTGGAGCCAGCACCTCCCGTGAAGATATTTTTCCTCCTTCCTCCTCCCCGCCCAGCTGATGTCTGTGTGTGTTTGTGCTCTTGGCAGATTGACTGAAGCACACAGGACAGCTGTGAAAGTCATCAGGAGAATGCAGTATTTTGTGGCCAGAAGGAAATTTCAGGTGAGCAGCAGGATTAATCTCCAGAGCATCTCGTGAGTCTGTGGGACACTGGAGGTGCTCTCAGAGCAGACTTGTCTCGGTAAATGTGGTTGTAGTAAGTCAAAGGCATTTCTGAGGTCCTTGGTCTCACATTTTGTGGATTTTTTAATGGTGTGAGCAAAATTATCAATGAGCCATGGGTACAGCAGGATACAAACCCCTGAATTTGTAGAGTCAGCATGGTTACTTTTTACTTCTCTCTTTTAACTGTCCTTGTTTTTTGGGGTTCTGTTTGTTTTACTAAACTGACCAATACTTCCCCATCCACTGGAAGAAATGAAGAAAAACCCTGGTGTTGTGGTGAAAACACCTCTGCCAGGGTGTCTGCAAAAATATTGATCATAACGAGAATATTCCCAGTCATCTGATCAATCAGGGAATGTTCAGTTCCGTGCCATGGGTGGCTGACAGATCAATAGTTCCAAATAGTTCCACAGTTCCAAATGTATTTCCCAGAAAGGGACAACCTAGGCCATATTTTATAAAATTGTGGAGCATCTTCCTTCTGGAAATTTGCTGGTTTTTCAGGTGTTCAGTTAATTTTCTCAGTCAGGTTAAAGAGTGCTCAAACTAAAAGCGCTGCATTGGAAATACTGTTCCATTTTGCCTGTTTAGTGTGACTTGCTGTGATAAAACTTGTTTGGAATGTGATCCTGATATCATCGTTCTCATCATCCATGGGCTGGAAATGCCATGGAAATGAAAAATTTACTTCTGGGCTGATTTTCAAAGCCCTCGTTATTCCCATCTCAAGGTTCATGCTTTCTTGTCAGAGAGGATCCACTGCAAGTTAATGGCCTTTCATAATCCTTTTGAAGAGGTTTTAAAGAAATAAATGAAGAACCTGTATTTCAGGGAAGTTTGATTAGAGCTGAGCACTTAAATGCAAGGGATAGAAGTCTGTGATAAGCTCCCAGCACTCAGAAGACTCTGAATTAGGGCAGAGAGAATATCTTACATGTTTCCTAATCTCATGCAGACATGTATCTTCAGATAACCCTACCTTTCTAAAGAAGGCTAGGAAAAGTCAGTTTGTTAAACTCAGCAAAAACCAGGAGAGCAGGATTGTTTTGTAAATATACCAAAGAGACAAACGCCATGGGAAACTAAAAAAAAAATTAAAGACACCATTTCTGGAAAATAAGATCAGTTTATAAATGAGTTAGGCTAAAAATTAGGATATTTCAAATCACCAGAGACCTGGTGTTCTGAAGCTGCCAGCCAGTAGCAGTCATGCCAAACCTTAAAAACTGAATTTCATCAATCTATGGAGAGAATTCTGTGAGTCAGTGACAGGGAAAAAGAAGAAGAAGGAATAATCTTTTGTTTCTTCCTTTCTTGGGGCCATGAAATACAGTTTATAGGACTACTCATGCTAATTAGATTTTGGAAGTTCAAAGCTGGGTAGTATTATTCAGTTTTGCATGCTGAATGCGGAATACTGAGCTCAAATGGCCAGGATTTGGGATTATGAACAGAATGAAAGTTGAAGGAGCTGTTCAAGCTCTGCGTTTACCACACTGCCCTGGGAGCCCATTACCTCCTGGCTGAAGTTGTATCGTTCTAGCATTTCCTAATAAAAACATGACAGGGGATTGTGCCAAAGTCTGGCAGGACTTGAGATGCCCAGATCTAAAGCTTTATGGGAAAAGAAGAGAGAAGTGAAAATGAAAAAAAATGAAAAAATGGTGAAAGCTGGAGGGATATTTTCACTCAGCTTCAGAGTGGACTCAGGCAGATTGCAGCGTCCAGCACTTTGCAAGTTCAGGATTCAGAGCTGATGGTTTGGTGCAAGGGATAACAGACAGAGGATTTCTTTTGAGGGGAAAAAGAAATTTAATTGGGAATGAGTAGAATTAATTATGCACAGAGTAGCCCATGGGGGAGAGGGGAGGGGAAAGCTCCCCAGCACATCCAGGCTCTGCGCCATGCCTGGTGTTAAATAGAGAGTGTCCAAAGGAAAGGACACAGCGTTGAGCCAAAATGCTCTCCAAGCACCCCCTCTGGTCCATCTAAAGGGTGATACTGGCACTGCTTCTCGGGATGAGGACAATAGGCTGCTTTTCTGGCCAGAAATTGTGATGTGTCAGCGTCTGCAAAATGTGGAGCTGGGGAAGGGGGGAAAAACCCAGAAACCAAAGGATAAACTGAAAGCCGAAACCTCCCGCCCCCGCAAAGCCTCCTCTCCCAAATGCACACAAATGCACACACGCACCCCCAGAGCCTCCAAAAGCCCTGCCCCAGGTGAGGGCTGAGTGCAGGGAAGGCATTTTGTCACAAAGAGCTCTCGCTCCTCCCATTCACCTCACGGGATTTGTTTCCATTCCAGTTCCATGCTTTCATTTGCAATTTCTGGGATGCTGTGGCTGCCTTCCAAGCATGACTCCAGCACATACTGTAGGTGTTCAGTGCATGTGTGCAGTGGTGCATGCTAATGGCTCTGGCTGAGGCTGTGACAGTGCAAACAGACAACAACATGACTAATGAGCTGTTTGCAGTAATTTCCAATTACTAGATTTGCAGTTTACCTTTGCTTTTTTTTTTCCTCCCCCTTCTTTTCTTGAGTCAGAGCCAAAAAGGGAGACATCTTGCCCCACATTTCCCATAAAGGTTCTCAAAATGCTGGGCATGATCTGCATTTATACCTCCACACACACATTGATTTTACTTGCTAGAATTTCACCATGCTGCACTTTTTATAACCACATCACTTCAGGCAAATTCTCTAGACTTGTTTCAAAATTCGGCTGCATTTGTTGAAGCAAGAAACCAAAGCTCAGCAGAAGAATCTGGATTCTCATTAGGATGAGAATAAAGCTAAGGAGGTGGCAGTTTTTTCCCCTCTATTGCATTTTTTAGCTGTCCTTTTTATTTGAGTTGCACCTTTTTCCCTGATCTCGAAGGTATTGTGAAAGAGAAAGGAGCACAAACAAAATCCACACGCGCCAATCTCCCGACTTTTGCAAAGCATCTGCCCTGCCCGTTCCTCCCCCAGCAATATTTCTGTCACCAGACATCTTTGGTCTTCAGAGACGTTTGATTCTGGGTCCAAGTGCTCTGAGTCGGGCCAGCCCCCGGGGTTCAGTCCCCTGACGTTATGATTAACATCTGGCTTTGGAATGAGCCAGGAGATACCACACATGGGAGTCCCCAATAAATTACCCATCCTGGGCTCGTGTTTCCCAAATCCGCTGTGAGGGGCTAATATTGTGCTCAGTGTGGAGTAACACGAAGACATGACTCTAACTGACAGCAATGGGAATCATTTGGCTCCATCTCCACAACAAATATTCACTCCCACGATGGCTGCAGATCTTTTATTCTTTACAACAACTGTCGCAAAATGGCAGGCAAATAAGCTGTGGAAGATAAAAAAAGAGCATGAAGGCCTGTCTGGAATAAAAATCCAGTTTAACCAATGGCTCGTTTCGCAGCAAGCTCGGAAGCCGTACGATGTCCGTGACGTGATCGAGCAGTACTCCCAGGGACACCTCAACATGATGGTTCGCATCAAAGAACTTCAAAGAAGGTAGGCCCTGTCTACCTCATGAAATATCTGATTTCTCCAGTGCCAGCTGGCTTTAGGAGAGATGTGTGCTTAATGAACAGTAATTGTCCAAAATTGCAAGCGCAACAGGGAGCACAATATCTAGAGGATTTAACTTGGAGCCATTTTTAACCCTTTTTATGGCCGAGTTTACAATTATCCTTTATTCTCCTCTCCTTTTTCTCCAAGTGGAATTAAAAGAAATGAAGGTGCATGCTGTGAAGTTTATACTGTGATCCAAGCTTTTCTGTCCTCTGCTGAGAAAAGGAAAACTTTTCAACTAATGATTTACCTTTCTGTTTCTACTCTGTGCTTCTCCACAACCGAGAGAAATCTGTTTCACTTGTGCTGCACTGTCTGGAACTTTTCCCTGCCCGCATTCCTCCATGCACATGCTTTCTCCAAGTTTGGGGTTTGCAGCTGAAATATTTTGCCACGAAACTATTCTCTTCTGCTTCAGCATTAAGTGCTTTTCTCTTTACAAATTAAATGCTGTGGACTGGGATACCAGAATGGGATACCAGAATATCTCCTCTGGCCCTTAAATGAAATTTAAAAACCAAAAAAACCCTATTGAATGGAATCTACTGTGTCAACATCTATAGATATTAAATCCACCTGCGTGAGGCTCTAGGAATAGTTGCAAATGTTATTAAGAGGTCATTCTATTTGTATAGTCTTTGTTATTGGATTACACAGGGGAACTATGTTTTCGTTACAACCTGAAAATCTGAGAAATATTAGTACTCATGAAAATAACAATAATAACACAGCTTGATTTTGGAGGAAAAACTCTTAAACAGCTAAGCTGCATGTGCAGAAAGCCATGCTAGTCTCATGTTTTTGCTTGTTTTGGTTTGGGTTTAGAGCTACTGTAAATTCTCATGTAAATTATGCTCTCATGCTTAGCAACAGAGTTTAAATTGCTTGGTAATTGCTCTGCTGGTAATTCTCTGTTTGCTCCTCAGGTTGGACCAATCCTTGGGAAAGCCGGGTCTTTTCCTCCCAGGTATGGTGACTGCATTTTATGCAAAATTATTCTCTTTGTAACTTTGGGAAAATACCCTTGGCTACAGTAATGTGGATTTATAACCCAGCCAATTATACACGAGTGTAATTATGTTAATGACCCCTGGAATGCCTGTGTAAAGATAAATACCTTTCATTCAGCTGGTAGTGGGGTAAATGGAAATTAAGAATAAATGTTAAAATGTGTGTCAGTACATGATGAGTTGGAAATATGCTGAGGGAACTCTGTCCACAAAACTATTCTTTCTAAATCTTTCGTGCTGAGATTACATTATATGTTGATTACACTTAAAAATGTTTCTGCCTTTCTGAACTCAAGTCCCATATTATCCCCAGGTGACTTGGAGCACAACTGAGGGTGGCAAAGTAATTTCAGAGCCTCTAAAAAACGGCATGTTATCGGTGGTTAATATTGTTGGAACAAGGAATATCATTCAAAACACATTTCCAACATCTGATTGCAGCAGAAGGCTCAGTAGTGCAATCCTTTTTTCCCTGTAGCTGGTTTTGGACCGCAGGAAAAGAATCTGTCAGCTTGAATACTTCTATAAATATTTATACTTGGGAGTTCATTCCACAATGTGCAAGCTAAATTTATGGAAAAATGTCCCTTGCCTCGAAGAATGTATTATTTCATTTCAAGTATAGAATTGCCAAACTGGAACTGCAATTTGTGCTCCAAAAAACGAGTGTTAGGAGCGCTTTGTATCAAACACTTTCAGGCTTCAGAGGAGGTGAATAATTAGAAGCTCATTGAGGAATAATGTTCTGAGAGGTTCAAGAAGCTGAAGATGCTCAGGGAGTTTTCTCTCACCAAATCTTGACTCCAAAGGGTCACAGAAACCACTGGGAGGGTCTTAGGTGGGCCTAAGTGTTGGAAGTGTTGGAAAAATCTAAAGTAGCAAGGAACTGAGTGGAAAAGGTGGAATGGTGGTTAGGGATGCAAGAGCTGGTGAGCTCAGTTAGGGGTTGGCAAGACCAAAACCAGAAGTTATTTGATCTAGTAGTTATTTTATCTAAACCCTCCACAAATCCAAAAATAAGATAAGTGGTTCCAGAGGAATGGTCTGCAGAGCTAAAGCTGGAGTCACTCTGCCATTCCTGCTGGTGTTACCCAGCCCTTACTCCCAGTGAGGAGCGGGTGCAGCATTTGTGTGTTTGGGTTGAAAACAGGCTCTGGCACTGTCCTTCTCCCCTGGAAAAAGGGTTATCCCTGAGTTCTCTTCAGAATGCATATCTTATTCTGCACTCAACATGGATTTGCAATATAACACTTAATACTTTTCCAGGCATTGCTAAAACCCTCATTTTTAACAGTACGGGTGTTTCCCCCGGACTGTGTTATTTTTGTATTGATGACAAGCGAAAAAGAAATGACAATGCAAAGAAAATTAAACTGCCACGGAGAAAAACATGAAAAGAATTTTCCTTTACAGCTCCTTTTTTTCTTTTTTTCCCCCTGTTTTATTATACTCCCATTCAAAGAATTCTAAGGCCTGATTCCAAGCCTGTTGAAATGAACGGGAATCTTTCCAGTGACCTCAGTGGGGTTTGGATCAGGCTGTTATTGAAACCCTGTTGTCAACTTTGATAATATTATGTAAAGTAATTGCAGCCTGTCTATAGTATTATTACCTTTCAAAAGTGAATGATGTCATGAAAGACCCAGAATCTGCATTCACTGGAAGCAATTATTGTTATTTTTCCAGTTAGTTTCTCCGAGATAAAAAGCTAAAAAGCTGTGTTCAAACAAGATAAGGAGATGAGAAGAGAATAAAAGCCACGCTGGGTCAGAGCAGCCAAGAGTGAGGTGCTTTGGGAAATGTGCAAAAAACCCTCCAACCTTCCTGTAAGATTTCAGCCCTTTGCACACCAGAGGCTTCCTGACAAGGCTGCAGTGTATTTAGTGTCCAAAATGCTTTGTCCTTAACAAATTTGCCTAATTCGCCCTATAAACTCACAACATCTGCTGGATTTTGTACAAAGAATTCTCATAATTTCACCTTCTCGTGTGTATAATGGGAGGGATTCTCCCGTTTTGCTTGTTTTGGTCTTGGCACCTCCTACCTTCCTTTGAAACTCCTTCCAAGCAGGAGTAGATTAAAAACACTGAGGTAACAAATCAGTTTTCCAGGGACCTGGACCCCATTTTTATGAGCATCCTCAGAAGTCTGTCCCAGTGTTCCTGGGGACACAATTTTGTCAGGTGGAACGGATTCCTGTCATCATAAACACGTGCCTTAATCATTGCAAGGGTTGGTATTGAGGCAAAGAACATATTCATGAAATTCATGGAATCAACCAAGCAGACACATATAAAGATACAAATAAATATGTACAAATAAATATATACTAATAAATATATACTAATAAATAAAGAGTGTCATACTTGGCCTTCACTACACACGATGGAGTTAATTGCTTTTGAGTGCAATTTTGGAGCTTTTCAGGGGCAAAGGTGAAGAATAATGCCAAGGTAAAACAAAAGATCCAGTGTTTGGGTTCAGAAAAATACACAAAAAGCTGATGTTTATCTGCAGTTTATCTGAACCTCTTGGTTCTGCGTGACACGGGTGGGAATGCCTGGAAAAAGGGCTTTCTTGTAGAATTTTGACAGCTCCATTGTTTGCTTTTTTTCCCATTAAGTGGAAAAAAGCTAAGCTTTTTAAAAGCACCTAAAAAAGCACTTTTTAAAAGCACCTAAGCTTTCTGATACTTTTCCCTTCCCATCTGTTAAGAAGAAATTGGGTCACTGTATCATTTAAAGCGTAATAAACATGCTCAGTTTAATTTTTATCTTTTTAAAGTCAATTAATATTTGAAATGAGAGATACCCAGGAACTGATTTATCCCCCCCCCTCCTGGAGACTAAAATATTTTGGCAGTTTGCTTTTCAGGCTGTCCAAAGGACATCACAAGTGCCTGGTCCAAGACTATTTCTTACCTTTTTTTTTTCATTTCTTCTACCAATCAGGGAGGTCTGGTGGGGAGGGAGTGGTGTTGGGCTGTTCTGCTTTCTCAGACACAATTGACAAAGGTTTTGAGATGTCTTCAGCAATCTGGAATATTCTTGGCGTCACAAGGCTCAAATTCCTCATTTTCTGTTCAAAGAAACTGATGGCTTTCAGATAAATTTGAATATTTTTGAGTTATCTCCCTTCCAGCTGTGTAAAAATCAAGGGAGGACTCTACAAAGCAGAGTCATTTCCAGCTTTTACAATTTTCAGGCCATGTCTCTGCACTGCATTCACTGTCCTAAAGCTCCTCATAAGCAGTTTTTCCTAACCAAAGAAAAAAATTTATTTTCTTTAAAGTCTGGTATATTCTGATGAGATGGAGCACACTAATTGTGTGAAAAAATAAGATTATGGTGCCATTCCTCATTTGATTTGCTTTCTTCCTCCTGCTCATATCAGTATATGTTATTTATATCACCTGCTTCTGTTTGGGGAAAGAGTTATTATTTCCTGAACTGGTGCAAAGCAAACTTAAAAATATTTCGGTTTTTTCTTGTTTTGGTTTTTGGTTTTTTTTTTTACAAGAGGCATCTCTTGTTCTTCACTAGGAAAATAGATGGGCCAGCTTTGTGAAAATATTAGGAAATGAGCACAGGATTTTGTTGTTTTGAAAGTAGAATAGTATGCATGCTCAGGAATGTAAAGGCTTTCGAGGAAGAAATGTCTATATTAATAAATACATATTAATAGTATTAATCTATATTAACAGCTATTCAGTCTCCTGAATTGGAATGCCTATTACTTATTTACTAGTGTTTTCTCTGATTGAAATCCAAGCATATAAAACAATGGGTTTATATCACACCAACCCTCTGATACAAGATTTTTTCTTTTTTTAAAAAAAATTTCTGAGTTTAAATTTTTTCATATATATTTTCATCCATTTATAAATAACTGTGCTTCCTTTCATCATGACCATGCCAGGTATTCTTTGTGCCTTTCCCATAAATGTTACTGGGTTGCTTAGCTGCTCTCTGTTTTATTGCAGCCCAACACAAGGAGTAAAAACTCAATACTTAAAAGAAAGTTAATTTGGATTACAAAGCAAAGACTGGAGAAATTTAGACATTTCAGATTAATAGCTGGCCATGCAATCTTCTCAACTCTGTAAAAACAAATAATCTCATGTAGGAAGTCTAAAATCATCTATCTACCAAAGCCTCGAGAGAGAGAAAACACAAACATGAGCTAGAAATCCAATGTTCTGGAGCGCCTTTGAGCTGGTGCCCACCCTGCTGCACCGTGCACACCCCGTGTTCCATTAAAAACGGGCTTTAGGAGAAGGAAACGCTTGGAAACAAGGGCTGGATGCTGTTCCCCATGGAGGCTGATAAGGAACAGAGCACGGTGTGATTTTCCCAGCCAAGGGGAGCACAAGGCACAGCTCCCGCCATGGGCAGCGTGTTGGGGAAGATGAAACAGGAAAGCCTTATCAATACGACTGCTTAGATTTGGAGAATGTGAAACCTGGAAGTGAAATAGAATTGAAAGGAAGTTTCAATGTCTAAGAGGCCAAGCCTCAGTTATTGAACAATGCCCCTCTCCTTACCAAAAGTTTAGGGTCAGAGGGTCAGAGCAGACCCTGCCAGCTTGGCAGGATGGGTCCAAAGGGTAGTGTTTATGGTAATGTGATGATTCTTATAGGCTGTATGTAAATGCTATAGGATTTGCATCTTGTGCTAGACTGGTTGGTGTAAATTAGAATATTCAGTAGTGAAGAAGATTTAAGGTATCACAACGGAAACTTCGCTCTCTTTTTGCTTCCTCTCTTCTCTTCCTCCCTCCTCTTCTCTCTCGGGGCTGCTCCGAGCTGCAGCTGGCAGCTCTTAGCAGGGCCCCTGTACCCACCTAACCCTAACCCTGTGCAATAAACCACGTGCTCCAAGACCAGCCTTGACTCCAGAGATCTCTCATCTCCGTCCGTCTCATCACCGTCCCAACCGTCCCACCCCATTCCTACAGATCGTTCCTACACCATTCCTACATCCATCCCTACAGATCGTTCCTACACCATTCCTACATCCAT
>VZTX01000222.1:0-10066 GCA_013400915.1 Pardalotus punctatus | reverse complement strand
CTGATCCCATTCGCTGATCCCATTCTCTGATCCCATACAGGACAAAGCACTCACCCCTGCACTGCGGGGCAGGTCCGCTCCATGCCAGGTTGTCCCCATCGTCAGAGGTGCAGTAGATGGACTCGTCCCCGATGAGGGACAGCCCCTCTGCACAGCTGTACTTGACTTCAGAGCCGTAGGGGAACTGCTTCACCCCCAGGCCAGAGTGCTGCCCACGGGCGATTTTTGGAGGGGGGTCACAGACTAGGCGAGAGCAAAGGAAAAAGTCAGATTTTCCTCATTCCATTAGGGAGGCAGAATGCAGGGAAGGAACGGAAGCTGGTTCTTGATGTTCGTTCCAAATGCTGCTCTCCTCAAAGTCCTCCTTGCCTCTGGCCAGCTTTGGCCTGGCCCTGCCAGACTGACCCAGCCAATGAGCCCAACCCTCAGCACAGACCCACAACTGCAGCCTCTGTCCCCTCCCCTTCAGCCGACCTTCCTCATCCCCTCCTCTTCTCCATGAGAAATGATCCTGCTCCTAAGCCAGGTCAGGAGACAGTGAGTATCACAAACCCCTTGAACAGTCCTTTGAAAAAAGGCCCCAAGTCCCACCAACCCACGCATTTAATCAGTTACAGTCCTGACAGAAGATGGAAATGCTGAAGCCCTTCAGTGCTGTGGCTTAGGCACCTTCTCCTCACCCTGACGCGATTTTCTCCCCGCTGTTCCCCCAGGGATGGAATCCCCAGCTGCTCCCGCTGTTCACACTCACCCCTGTCGCAGTAGGGCACTGGGGGTCTCCACGTCCCGTCCGACGAGCACTGGACCCTCTCGCTGCCCTTGAGCACGTAGCCAGGCTCGCAGCGGAGCTGCAGCTGGAGCCCAAAGGTGTATTCCGATCTCCTGGGGCCGACCTCTGTCCCGTGGGGGATGGCTGGGGCGGGACACTGCACCTCTGAGGAACAGCAGCATGGCAAAGGAGAGCTTTGCAGAGGGGTTGCCAGCACTGGTGGTTTTCTGACCCGGCAGAACTGCCAGGCAGGCTGTCAGCACTGCCAGACGCCTCTGAGCAGAGCTGGCAGGCTCGGGGGTGGTAATTACAGGATAACAGCCATTTCTCTTGGAAGACAGAAGGATGTGAGCCCTGTGGTCAGCTCTAATTGTGCTGAGGGATGGCGTGGCACTGGCTGCATCCCCAAATCCTCCTTTGAGCCACTACATAGCCAGGGGGAGCTGCAGCTTTTCCTTTCCAGCCACGCCACCCTTTGAGCAGCAAAATTATTGCCAAAGCTGCTGAGGAAAGCCCTGCTGGCCCAGCAGCACGAGCAGGGGTTTGAAAACGCTGCTATTAAATTGTTGGCAAAGCAAAGGAAGCGTTGTACTCACTCTGGCAGAGCTGTGGGACCGGGGACCACGTGAGGTTTTGGAGACAGGTAATTGTTGGGGACACTCCTGGGATCAAAGTGAACCCCTGTCTGCAGGAGTAGTTCAGGGTGGTCCCGACCAGGAACTCGTGCCGGTGCTGGAAATCCGCATATGGCACAAGGGGAGGGTAGAAACACTGACCTGGGCCAGAGAGGGACAACAGTGACCATCAGAACTGACCTGGGCCAGAGGGGGATGACAGTGACCCTCAGAACTGACCTGGGCCAGAGGGGGATGACAGTGACCATCAGAACCAACCTGGGCCAGAGAGGGACAACAGTGACCATCAGAATTGACCTGGGCCACAGGGGGACAAGAGTGACCCTCAGAACCGGGAGCTTTTCCTTGGTGGAAAGCCCCAAAAACAAGTGAGGGACAGCAGCGGCCCTGAGCGAGGCTGTGCGGTGCGTGGGGTGAAGGGAAAGGGAAAAACAATGGGGAAAATTCACTGACAGATGTGAATTCAGTGAGAATCCCTATTTTCACACACTTTCAAACCTCGTGGATGTGCCCTGCAGGAGGGGACAGCCCTGCCACCCTTCCCAGGGGGATCCCAGCGGGAATCCTGTGGCCAGCACGGCTCCTGGCGGTGCCCACCCTCCGTCCCCACTCCGAGCGCTCTTGGGGAAATGGCAGCAGGCGATGACGGCTGGCAGGGTCAGGAGGAGCCCTGGGCGTACCTGGCACGCAGGAGGGCACCCGTGGGTACCAGCGGCCGTTGAGCGTGCACCGTGCCGTGCTGCTGGCGCCCAGCGGCACGAAGCCCGGCTCGCACTCCAGCGTGGCCGTGCTGCCATGGGTGAAGTTCTCTGCAGACCTCAGCCGCCCGTGTGCGATGGGAGGGACAGAGCACTGAGCCGCTGCGGATCACCAGAAAAAAGGAAATTTTCAGGGGTTCTTACAGGATCCTGCCACAGGGAACAAGGGTTACTGCAGCTCGGTCTGGTGACAAAGCTGTTCCATGGATGCAGGGGTTGAGGCAGAGGGTTTGGGGGGTGATGAACATCTTGAGAAGCCACCAGTAGGACCCAAATGAGCAGGATTTCCTTCCCACACAATCAAACACCTTTTCTGCCCTTCCCTTGGAGCATTTGCTCAAGCAGGGCACACACAACTCACCTGCACACTCAGGGGATGGCTCCAGGCTGCAGCAGATCCCTCCAAAAATACAGGCTCTACAACACCTGGACAACCTCTGTCACTGATGTCCCAACAAAAAACTCCTCTCTCCATGCCTCCCATGAGAAACATTTGGGGGCTTATCACAAATAACAGAGAAACCCAAACTTTGGCAGCTCTAACTGGGATTTTCTCATGCCTGGCGGTGCTGGCAGGTCACCAACACACAGAGCTAAAAACATGTCAGAACACCCTGGTTCACATCCACAGCATCCCACATCTGCACCGTGCCAGGGCAGTGCCACCGATGCTGCCTAGCCCACCATCCCCATGGAAAATATTGGAAAATATTTGTAGGTGCCTCCTCCAGGCCCAGCTTAATTACTGGCACATCGTTAATAATGTCTGGCTTTGGAAAACGGGCTGAGAAACATCAGGAAGTGAAAGCAATAAATATTAAGAATAAAAGCAGAGTGCACAGGTAGTGCTGGTGGCCTGGGGTAGGTGCTGGGGTGGGCTGTGCACCCTGGAGAAGCTTCTGGAAAGGTTTGTTTGTAACTGAACCCCCAACTTCAGACAGAAACTGTCCCTTATTCCCCTTCCTGGAGACTTTCATTACTCAGCAGATCTGAACTTCTCCTGCCCTCAGGTCAGCCTGGGATGCCTGACAGTGCCCCCGCTGCCTTGGCACGTCCCTGGGCTGCCCTGGGGCCGAGGCATCAGCCTGGGCATCACAGAATCAATCACAGAGTCATGGAAGGGACATTAAAGTTGGAATGGAAGGCGCATTAAAGCCCATCCCACCCCTGCCATGGCAGGGACACCTTCCACCATCCCAGGCTGCTCCAAGCTCTGTCCAGCCTGGCCTTGGACACTGCCAGGGATCCAGGGGCAGCCACAGCTTCTCTGGGGGTTCCATTCCAGGGCCTCCCCACCCTCCCAGGGAGCAATTCCCCCCTAAAGTCCAATCTAAACCTGCCCTTCTTCACCATAAACCCATTCCCCCTGCCCCGTCCCTCCACTCCTGGTGCAAAGCCCCTCTCCAGCCTTCCTGCAGCCCCTTCAGGCAGCACAAGGTGCTGTGAGCCCTTCCCAAAGCCCTCGTGAAAGAGCAGCAGAGCCCCAGAAGCCGAGCAGGGAGGGGAGGACACTCACCCAGGGTCCCCGAGGGCTGCAGCACGAGCAGCATCACTGCCAGGAGCTGGCCTGGCCCCAGGAGCCCGGGCATGGTGAGCGATGGGAGCTGCTGGGGAAGGAGAGATCCTGTCCCCCAGAGCCCTGGGAAGGGGAAGCAGCAGTGGGAAGTTGGGGCCAGGCCAGACATGCTGACACCACCCCCTGAAAAACTGCCCTGTGTGCTCAGGGAACAGCACCCAATCCAGAAATACTTCCTATACACACACTTTATGCATTATATACACTTCATATGTATTACATTAATACTTTACCATTGATAGGACAGATTATTAAAACCCTGGCAGAGCTGTCATTACATTTGCAGCTTTATTGCAATCTCTGGTCCCATCACAAGACACGTGGCCCACACAGTGCTTCCCTTTCACTGGATGTTGCAGAAAAAATAAAATAAAAATCAGCCCTTTCTTTCTGCACCCTTTTCTTTGTCCTTGGTGCACACTCAGAGATGTGGCACTGCCCTGACCGTGGATCCATCCATCCTGCTCAGGAAGGAAACCTGGTGGTTTTGCTTTGCTAGAAAAGAGATTTTGAGGATTTTTTGGACACAAGAAAAGTCATGAGGCAGTGAAGGGGTGGTTCACACTCATGAACGCAGCATGGGTGAACTGGGCAGCAATGGGATGGACTGGAGAGGTCAGTGCCTCTCACCACATTCATGCCTGGTCTGTCCCACAAAAATTTACTTTCCTCTCAATTCCTTCCTAACTGTGCGTTGTCAGTGTAGCAAACAGATTTAAATGTAAAGCTTTAAAAGGCACAAAGTGATCTACAAACTCTACCTGGTGAGCTCTAACAAATAACTCAGAAGTCACTTTGACTCCTCATGTGACCAAATCTGTGGCCAATTGCTAAATTTTGTCCAGGCTACTTTAGCATTTGCACAAATTACAAAGTCATAAAGAAGCCTCAGTCAGCATCATGATTCTGAGGATGGTTCTTACGATCCCAGTGTCAGCAGTCAGCCATAGGTGGTGATTTTTAGCTCCTTTTCAAGTTTCTGGATCTCCAGGTAGAGTTTCTGGACTTTCAGCAGGGTTTTCAGATCTGACAGAGGAATTCCACACTGGAAAGCTGCTTTGTTTCGAAGAATCCTCTCACATGTATCATGGTTTTTCTTTAAAAGAACCGAAACAGAGACAGTGTGAGACTCCAGTGTGGGGTGACAATGGAACCACCCTCGTGAAGCTGGAGCAAAGCTATTCCGGGCTATAAATGGGGTAAGAAACAGGGAAAATGGGGCAGCTGGTGGCACTCACACACGTGGGTGGTGGTGTCCAGGTGCCATCAGCCGAGCAGGTGGTTTGTGAAGCCGCCCCTTGACGTCCATCCCGCTGGCAGGAGAAGGACACAGATTCGTTCACCCCATACCACATCTTGGTGAAGCGAACCACGATATTCTCCTGCTTTGGGAACTGGAAACACTGAACTGAAAGGGAAATGTGCGACAAAAAAATCAAATAAGAGGAGGAGATGGAGGAGAAAACCCTGCAAACTGCCGCTGTGAGGCAGCAGAGCAGCTGGGCAGGGCAGGGCAGGGCAGGGCTGGCACTCACCTGGCTGGCAGGTGGGCACGGGCGGGTCCCAGGTGCCATCGGCCTGGCAGCGGCTCTGGGCAGCGCCACGCAGCCCGAAGCCTTCGTCACAGGAGAAGGTCAGGAGCCGCCCGTAGGGAAAGGTGAACACCTGTGGGGTCATCCTGCCCCTCTCCACCACCGGCTTGGGGCAGCGAACCGCTGTGGGGACAGAGCGGAGCAGGGGATGGGGGCTGGGGGCAGCAGAACCGGGGCAGAGCTGCTCCTCTCTGTTCTCTGCAGCAGCTTTGTAGTCAAGGGTGACCCCCAGGCACCTGCAGCAGCCCCCAAGGACACCCCAAGGGGTTCTCATGTCTCACACTCACACAGGAGCTGCCCTGCTTCATCCACTCTGCGTTTGGGGCTCCTGGCCCAGGGCAGGTTAAGAAACTGGGGTTTGGCCTGACCCCATACTCACCCCTGCACTGCGGGGCGGGTCCACTCCACGCCAGGCTGTGCCCATCGTCAGAGGTGCAGTAGATGGACTCGTCCCCGATGAGGGACAGCCCCTCTGCACAGCTGTAGGTCACCTTGGCCCCATAGGGGAACTCACTCTGACCCCTGCCAGAGTGGTACCCGTAGGGGATCGGTGGAGGGGGCCCACAGACTGTGGGATAAAGGGAATTGATCAGAAAAGAAACGTGCAGTTATCAATCACCTTCAGGTGAGAATCAAGATCACTTCTGGGAAATCAATACAAGGTTCACTTCATGCTTGGTGTGAGGCAAATTCTCAAGAAGCTGCTGCCTGGCTTCCGGCCTCTCACACCAGCTCAGGGCTCCAGAAATATTAGGATATTTCCAGTGGTGAAGTCCCGAAGTGTTCAAGAAACACAAGGACGTGACACTGGGGGCCATGGTGGGACTCAGTCAAAGCCTGGACTCGATGATGTTGGAGGTATTGTCCAACCCTAACGGCGTCCCCGATGAGGGGGGACACCTGGCTCGGCTGCTGTCCCCAGGAGCGGGTGCTGAGGGCAGATCACCCGCTGGTGGCTGCTGCCCAGCACCAAGGCAGATCTCCTGTGCCCTGGCTGTCACACCTACCTTCATCACAGAAGGGCAGCTCCGGCTCCCAGCTCAGATCGGCCCCACAGGTGACCAGTGCCAAGCCCCGGAGGCCGTAGCCCTCCTCACACAGCAGCCTCACCCTGGTCCCCACTGTGTAGTGACTCGTGCTCTTAAAAACCTCTTTTCCGTGAGGGATGTCTGGCTTTGGGCAACGTGGTTCTGGAAACAATGGAAAATAAAGGATGTTGTGTATTTCCAAAAAGAACTCCAGGAATGCTTTCTATGGAGAAGAATTACCAACAAATCTGAACCCCGGAAAGAAAAGTGACCATGAGCCCGGGGCAGGCCTCAGGCTTCCTCTGGAATTGTAAAGAGCTGGTACAAGGAATCGTCCACGCTCCAATCTGGCTGCCCTGGCAGGTGGAGCAGGTTTTTTCCTCCTGGCAAGGTTTTCCTGAGCTTTCGTGGGTATTTCTGTGGTGCCCCATTAGGAATCTGAGCAGTGTCAGTTATTTCTGCTGTTGCATTTTAGGAGTTTGAGCAGTGTCTGTTATTTACACTCTTGCATTTTCTCCTGGGAAGGGAAATGCGTGGGGAACATCCTGTGCTCCCCAGCCTCGTGTCAGCAAAGCAGCCCCACACACAAACCACATCCCCTTCCAGCTGGCTAAACGTCTCCCAGGCTTCTCAGGAAGCTTCTAGAAGCTCCCAACACACAAACCTTTGCATGCCACCCATTCCAGACTCCAGCTCAGTCCCACCAAAACCCTGCACTTTTTCCATGGGGTAGTACAATGGCCCATCTGGATATTTTGCTGCCTCTATATTCCAAGTTAAGCCGGGAGAACCAGATGTGGGGCCACCCGGAGTGGGGAAGAATTCTCCATGGCTTCTGCCATCGCCATCCATCCCCTCTGTCCCACCTGGGATGCACTGTGGCACTGCTGGGTCCCACGTGCCGTTGCTGGTACAGTGAAGGGTGATGCTGCTGTCGTGGCCTTTGAAAGCAAATCCCTCGCTGCACGTCACTTCCAGACGGTCTCCGTACGTGTAAACGTCCTTCACTTGCCATGGGTCCACGGGCTTTCCGTCTGGGATGTGTGGATCTGAGCAAGGAATTCCTGGGAAATGCCAAACACCAGCAAGGGTGAAACTGTGGAAAAGCCAAGGGGGCAACAGGAGATTTGTTGTGATGACAGGGACGGATGTTCTGTAGGACACAGACACATCGTGGCATTAAACCTGCCCCAAAACCACCCCTGGGCGTTCCTGGGGGGCGGAATGTTTGTGATGGACCCTCCCCTCGGTGCAGCAAGGCACCCCAACACCACAATGGCTTTTTCCAGAGGGACCGGAAAGCAGAGCTGGTAAACAAAGCAAAGCAAACTCTGCGGCTGGGAATAAATCAAAGGAATTCCAGAGTCAGCAAACACCGAGCTGGGCCCCTGGAGCATCCCCCATCCCCAGGCAGTCCCCACCCCACAGCAGAGCACACAGTTTTCCCCTCACACATTTCGGCAGGTCCCAAGGAAGCCCCAGGCACTCACTTTCACACGGAGGGGGGGCTTCGCTCCACACAAAATCCGGGAGGCAGCTGATGTTCCGTGAGGTTTCCCCGGGGCTGAACTGGTGGCCCTGCTCGCACTCGTAGGTGACCACGGTGTCCACAGGGAACAGGTTCCCAGCCAGCCTGGCCTTCACAGCGTTCCTCACATGTGGGGGGTCATCACAGCTGCCTGGGGGTGACACAGCAGGTTAGGGACATGGCCAGGGGCGCATCACAGGGCCTGGGATGGAGGGAATTTGGGTAAAAACTGTGGGCTCGTATTGTTCATTCTGAGATGCATTTCATCATCCAGGTTCAGGAAGGGTAAAGAGGGAATGCAAAGGAGACAAAACAAGACATACAATTTTTTTTTTTCCCCTGGAGAGAGACTTTTCACAAGGGCTTGGGGTGACAGGACAAGGGGGAAAGGCCTTAAGCTGAAGGAGGTTGGGTTTAGAAGAGATATTTGGAATAAATTCTTCCCTGTGAGGGTGGCAGGCCCTAGCGCAGGCTGCCCCAGCCCTGGAAGGGTCCAAAGCCAGGCTGGAGCCACCTGGGATGCTGGAAGGCATCCCTGCCCACGGCCAGATGTGGAACTGGATGAGTTTTAAGTGATCCCGTGATCTGGGATCGCACGGCAATTTCCACCGTTGTAAGAATATGAAATTTCTGATCAGGTTGATACTCTGTGAGCAGGGGGGTCCCAGAGCTGCTGTCCCTGCACACTCACTGCGCTGGCAGAGGGGCAGAGGGGGCTCCCAGAGCTCGCTGTCGCCGCAGGTGGAGGCGCCGCTGCCGCTGGGGCTGTAGCGGAAATCGCAGTCGAACACCACGGTGTCCCCGTAGCTGTAGTGGGGCTGGCGGCCGCCCAGCAGCTTCCCATTGTCCACTCTGGGCTGCGGGCAGGTCACCACTGGGGCAGGGAAAGCACACAGGGAAGCAGCAGTCAGGCTCAGGAGGGGACATGAGGGCATTGAAAACGTTCCCATTGCCTTTGGCCACCAAAAGGGCTGAAAACAGACAGGACACCAGCAGGGTAACGCGGTGGGTTTGTGCACCTTGTCCCGTGTTACAGCAGGGCTTTTTTAAGGCAAAGCATAACGAGGACACAGGTGAAGCAGCAGCTACCCCAGCAGGTTTGGGAATTCTCTGCAGGGGTTCTATTTTACAGCAGGGGAGATGGATCCTCTGCCCTGTGAACACCAATAAAATCCCATTCCCACGTCCCTGACGTGGTGACTGCGAGGGGAGACCCTGACTCCTGTTACAGCCACAAACCCAGAGGGTCCCATCTGCGAGAGGAGACTCAGAGGCTCCGAGGGAGGGAGGAGCAGAGCAGGAGCAGGCAGTGCTGCAGGGGCTGCTGCTCACCTTTGCACTCCGGAGCTGGGCTGCTCCACACGCCATTCAGGTTATCCCTGGTGGTGCAGAAAATCGAGGCCTCTCCCAGCAGGGAGAAAGGTCTGTGTCCCCTCCTGGGGCTGTGGCACCGGTAGGTGACAGAGTCCCCGTACACAAAGAGCTCCTTGTCCGTCCCACTGTGCTGCCCGTTCGCTATTTCTGGAGGGGGTGCACAGGGAATCGCTGTGGGAGAAGCAGGGAATGGTCACGGGAAGGAAGAAGAGGAGAGAAAAAAAATTCATTTTAAACCAAAAATCTGGCAAGAAAAAAGTGGAAACAGGAGGTGCAGAAGGGTCAGAAATCACGGGCAGGTCCTGAGGGAGCTGCACACCAGCCCAGAGCTTGGACTGGCCTCTGAGGGGGTTTGGGATATCCCAGGCTCAAATCTCTGCAGGAAGGGAAACACAAATTAAAAATGTCTTTCCAGGCTCCACCGTGCACTGAGACACCAAAATCCTCAGCAGAGCAACTCAGCAGCTTCTCTATCCAGCCCCAGTCACATCCCAGATAATTAAAGAATAGATAACAGATAATTAAGGAACTCTGCTTACCCTCACAGGTGGGAATATCATTGTCCCATGTAAGAACCCCATTCCTCACCACGCATTGAATCTCAGAATGTCCACTCAGTCTGTAGCTGTGTGAGACGGGGAGAGGGAATTACTGCACAAATTCAGTTCTGATGGGTTACCCATAACATCACCATCAGCACGGTTTGGGTCCTTTGTCGGAATTCCAGCAGATCACAAATTGGTCATCAGTGCCATTTTTTCAAGGACATGCTGGCTTTTGACAAAAGCGTTTTTTAAATGTAAAAA